>SRMA01025296.1:261301-419837 GCA_007224835.1 Danionella cerebrum
TATTTTTATTAAATTATATAAATGTATTATTAGCGCGATATTAAGCGCAGCGCAACAATGTTCCTAGGCGACTTTCCGCACGGACGCTATTGACTGACGAGCACGAGCGCGAGAATCATATCAAAAGCGAAGGAGAAGCCAGAGCTTGAAGACCCTCCCACCTCACTACGGTCTCGTGTTTGAGAACACTTTCGCTTCTCCGTTAAAAGACATAACGGGGATAGACGAGTGGATGAATTTAAAGTTGTATGCCGACATTGTTCCACGGAGATAGTTTCCGCACGGACGCTATTGAGTGACGAGCACGAGCGCGAGAAGGAAAATTACATGGCAAAAGCGAAAGGGAAGCCAGAGCTTGAAGACCCTCTCACCTCACTACGGTCTCGTGTTTGAGAACAATTTGGCTTCTCTGTTAAAATACATAACGGGGATAGACGAGTGGATAAATGTAAAGTTGTATGCTGACATTGTTCCACGGAGATCGGGCAGGCAACACATCTAACATTTTCTACTGCTGGAGATATTATAACCAGATATATGCTCTCTTCAGAAAATGTGGATAGGTAATCTATCCTAACTAGTTGCAGTATTTCATTTTTTTATTTAAAAAAATGTGTTTTTCTTAATAATGAGTGCAATTTATTTAAAATATCACCCAAATGTGTCACTTTTAGTTGCAGTATTTCATTTTTTTATTTAAAAAAATGTGTTTTTCTTAATAAAGAGTGCAATTTATTTAAAAATTCACCCAAAAGTGTCACTTTTATTTATTTTATGCAAGAATTCTACTGTGTATTGGCAGCTTTTCAAAATAAAAGATATGTAAGTTCTTATTGTTTTGTACCGAACCGAATGAACCGAACCGAATACGATTTTAGCGTACCGTTACACCCCTACTAGTTACTGTTACCTTTTAAATTCAAAACATCTTAACAATAAAATGAGATAAAGAAAATAATCTGAAATGTTTCAGAGCATATTCAGAGCTGTTTTGATCATCAGACAATTCAGAATTTAATCACTTCTGAAAAGAACACAATATTTTTATTAGCTGCAAATCAGCTTCAGGTGTTTAGTTTGTTTAATTGTTAGACTGTTTGCATTTCATGACGAATCAATTTAATGTCAGTAGCACTGACCGATCATGCAAACACAGTTGTGGTGAGAATAAATACTTTTACCAATAAATACATTTTACAGATCAGAAGTGTCCATCCGTAAGCGTACAGCCCATTGTTTGCCCTGACAACTGCTGCCACCTTCTGGTGGAACGTAATGTAGCTTTTTGTATGCCTGTATTCCAAACTGTGGGCAACCATAGTGACAATTTGCAAATTGCAGCATAAATAACATGCTGGCGAACACGTCTGATCTAAATTGATTCCTGAGAAAAGATTTCTCAACTATTTTTTTTTTATTCGGAAAACATTTTACAGAGTAAAACCTCAAAATAGCAGAAAGTGTTTTTATTTTAACAATAACTGTGCACGTTATCAATTACTTTACATACATTCATTCATCTTCTTACCCGCACATACACATATATGTTTAAAATCTCAATATCCACGTGCGTCATAAATCAAAAAGAATTCTCATTTTAAGATTTTTGGTTACGTGAACAATAATAATTCTCATTATGCAGGATTAGAGCTTTTGAGTAGTCAATATTTTACAGTTTGGTCAGCAGAGGGGGCCATTTCATAAATTTAGACCAAACCACCAACAGTTCATTCTAGAAAAGAACTTGTGCCATTTTTAACACAAATAAGTTTTTTTTTGTTTTTTGTTTTTTTAATTCTTCACAGATTACATTGACTTTGCAGTCTATCAGAGCTCTTCCATTAATTTATTTAGGGTGAATTTTAGCTGCACAAACAACAGAACATTAATGCATCCGCCATTGTGATTGGCTTCCTGGCCTGGATAAGCTAATATTTGCAAAGGCGTTTGCAAACCATTTCTTAACTCTGTATCAACAGGCTAGTGCTTGTCATGCCATTGGTTGCATTAACTCTGTCCACTGTGTTCATGTAGATCGATGTGTCAGCATTGTGTGGAGCTGAGAAACTCCAGGCTCATTTTTCATTGCCAGGGAACCCAATGGATCATGTGCTGGTTTAGGGAGTGCTCTGATTTGTGCTTTATTGCGGTTAAATAATTTTCATTCCATTTTTTTCTAGCTTCGTTTGCCTTTGCAGGCTCTCTCTCTTTGGATCTTGCAGTTCTCAGAGATACTCCACCCCATTGAGGGGTCTTTGCTGCTCAATCATTGGCTCTATTGAGCAATCCAGGGATTTGTTTGTTGGCCCTGGCCCTCTGCGAGCCACTTGCTCTGACAGCTGTATGTGTTGACTTATAGAGCTCAGCCGTACAGATAGCAGTCGAGAGCTACTGGAATGTCAAGACGCTGCACAAAGCTTAACTAAGAATACACCGGAGTGTGTGTGTTTCTTGTGTTTATTTTTGAGTCGTTCTACAACAGCAATGACATTTGGAACTGGAAGGTGTTCAAAAATGAAACTTAAGCTCATTTTTGGTGTCATCTGGGGTCAACCTGAATGATTTTCACTGATGATTTACGAAGTGGATTAAACCTTTAATTCATTTGCAACTGGCATTTCTGTAACTCAGATGTTATAGTTTGATTCCAGGGGAAAGGAAGAACAGATGAGATGGCTCAGGGAATCATCTAAGGTGTGTTTCTCTCACCTAAAGAATGCTGGGATAGGCTTTAGGAAACACCCATGTTCCTAATTTGACGATTAGGAATTATTCAATTTGGTTTCAATCGAGTTGGTTTGTCTAGCTTTTTTGAAAAGTTAAGTAAGTTCAAAACACACATGCCTGCCGGGTTGATTGGTGATATTAAAAGCTGGCCACAGATGTGGGTGTGAGTCTGTACGGTGTGGCTCTGGGATGAATCAGGTATTTGTTCTTGGTGTCACCCCGGGTGAACTAGAATAGGCTGCAGCCACTTGATATGAATCAATAATCCCCAACACCCAGTCCGTGGACCATTACCTGTCAGTGTATCAATTGGTCATTTATTTGACTGTATTCTCTCGGTTAGATCTCCATAAGTTAACCCACAAGATAACAATAACCCACGAGATAACTTCAAAACTTCAGTTCTCTCTCAAAATGAGTAAGAAACGAATCTCTGGGAAAGTTTTGTAGAGAAAGTGCCTGTTTAATACATTTTCATAATTACCTCCCATGCAGTGTGTAATGTAGCTCTAAGATGTTGGAACATATGTTGTGAGTGTATCGAGCTATAATGTTTAATACTGAATAGTTTACTCTGAGACGCTGAAACAGACACTTTCTTCTTACCAAATTTCCAACTGTCTACGTCACCCAATACTACATACCCTGCAGCGTGACTGGCTCATATTGATAAGGCAGCATTATGGTATTGTTGACTTTTAATGCAATTTGTTGTTATACGTCCGTTTCAGAGATGCATGAGACACGCAGTATCCAACAAGAGCAGACTACCAATCGAACTACCAATCATTGCAGGTTGCATCTCGTAAAGGAGGTGTTTTGTACGAACTATTCATAAAACGATTCATCGCTGAGTTGTTTAAAAATCTTTGAAAATTAATGTTTAATAAAAGATGCTTAAAGTGACTGTGGATACATTTCAACCTTTTGTTGGGGACGTCAAAAAACAAATAATTCACTTTTCAAAATGATGATATGGGCTCACTAACTTTGAACATGTTTGGCACACAATCACAACGTGTTTTAATCTTCCAGTGGAACATATAAAATCAATTGAGGTTTACAAAATGTATTCTTTTAAAGTATATACGGACTTAAAACTATTAAATAAGTTTGTATAACCTTTGGAAACCTTTGCTTTCTACAGTGAAAAGACCATTAAGCTATGAATAATGGTGATGACAATGAAAAAATGATGAGAATGGCACTTTAAATAGAATTACACTTAAAGAAATAGTTATCATGCAAACCTTTTCTTGGAGAAAAACATGACCATTTATGGAGTTGTAGCATTTAGCAACTCTTCGCATACAGTATGATATCCACCAACACAGTTCTTGCAGAATCTACTTCTGAGCAAAAAGCACAGCAAAAAGCTGACTAATTTTAAAAAAATTTCCAACATCAAATGTCGTTTGTATAACAAGTTTCGGGAGAAGCGATCAGGACTGTCACCAATGTTCCACTACTCAAACCACTACTTTTTTTTTTCATTTATTCTGTTCCAGTTAATGTTGTCAGGACTTCAACCCAGCTACCACCCCAAAACTCGTCACTGGGTGGTATTACACAGATCTGCACAGCTAGCCTTGTGCGTTCATACCCACCACTTTCTGCTCAGACTACTGGCAGGCCTGGTGGTGAATTTAAAAATGAAATTGAGGACACTGACAAAATCACTCCCACCTATGATCATTTCTGACACGTGATGTTTGTTTATGGGCCTAGATCTTGAACCGTCTTTGAAATAGGGTCTGTTTGTTGTCAGACTACTTCTGATCATCCTCTTATGTGTCTTTTCCCAAACACCACTGTCTGATGTCATCAGGAACGTCAGAACATAATTGTCGGCTGTGGTCCATCACTGAACTCGTCTGTAATTTTGACAGCACTATTCATTTGGCTCTCGTAACTAGCTTTTCTTACTTTACACACCACCACTTTTAAATACGATGGATTAATCTTCAGAAGAGAGATTTATTCCATGTGCTGTTTTTAAAATGCAAGTTATGTCCACAATTTTTTTTTTTTACTTTATGTTGTTTCATTTCCAGTTTAGATTTTTCAACATTAGGGTTAAAACATGGATCCAGTTTTATGACTAGCAGGAACCAGTGCTTTGGAATGTGCTCCTGTGTATTTGGCGTCTGGAGAAGCGTCTTCTGTGTCATGCATGACAGATCCAAGCATTCATTATTCACCTTTTCTTTTTCACCTCACCTTTTTCCTCCCTTTTCCTCCTCTTCTCAATCTTTCTTGATCACGAGGAGTGATGGAATGAAATTGTGTGTATGAGCGGAATGGGGGTGCGGTTTGGAGGGTGGGGGGGTGTGCATGATAGAGTGAGAGAGAAAGAGAGAGAGAGAGAGACTCGTGGCAACGATCAGTGAAAGCTCAAGCCTGTACCATAAACAGTGAATGTCCCGGCCCTCTGCCTGTCTCAACAGGTCCCGATAGCTTACCTCTGCAATCATCTGGAGTGAACACACACATACGCACACAGTAAGATGCGTACTTGCTTCGAGAACACACATTTTACGCTTTAATGCAAGTGTACAAAAAACCTTGCATGCTCAACAGTCTGTCAAATTTAGCCTTTCCTCTAAATCAGGCTTTGTGCTGCCCCATAATCACCTTTCCTCTCTTTTTCTCTCAACACAACAGTTTATTCAGCAGGGTGTAGCCAGCAAGAGCTCAGCAGCCATTGTCAAGGTCTGAGTGCTTTAGTGTAAACACATGGCAGCCCTAGGAGAGCTCAACACACACCTTGCCCTCTAGATATGCTTTTTCATTTCGTTTTTGTAGCTTTAAGGTATATCTGTTTGGCTCGATGACTTCTTCTACTTGGGGTGTGTACTTCATCTGTCATGTGCCAAAAATGACACACCTAGAAATGGAACACACTCAACTGTATTTTAAGTAATGGTCGTTTTGTGAATTTTCATATTGCGAAAGATAGGACATGGATTTCACAGTGCATTATTTAATTTCCTGTATGAAAACTTAATATCTTTTAAACATTTTGGTTATTCTATTCCTTAGCACTTTGGTCTATCCACTATTAAAACAACATATTTTCAACATGTCTGCTGTTGGTAAATTAATAAGCTTATTTTTTTAAATATCAGTGTTTTTCTTATCAATACTTTTATCGTTGAGGAGCCTGCACTCATTGGGCAAAATACATAGATAAATGTCTGGAAGTGAAATAACAGCATGCCACAAATTGCTTGAATATGGCAGCACAGTGGAGGATTTCCCCTTTTGGCTCTTTTCCCCTCTCCCTTTCTTCTCTTTGTTCCAAATGCAGCATGGTTTGTTGGCTCTTAGCATATTCTGTGTTTATTCTAAATAAAGCAGCTTTTTCCATTTAATCTTCTTAAACCTTTGTGTACAGAGTCTTCAGTAATGAGTTATAATTAATATTTTCAATAATGAATGGCGCTCCTAATACTATGCTGTTCAAGAGTTTACTGTATAGATTTTAAAAGTGTTCGGAAAGGTTGTAGGAAAAACGAAGGAAGAAGTTCAAACACAGTTGCCTGAGGAAAGCACAGTAAAGAAGAGAGAGTAGATGCAAAGAAAAACCATCAGTTGTTTCAACCCTCAGGCTAAAGGCATCCATTTGTCAAGAGAGAACCCCCAAACTGGAGTTAAGAGAACCACTGCTTGAACACTGATTGCTTTGTAGTGATTACAGTAGCAGCTCGGGTTTACCTAGAGCGCAGTCTGTCTGTTTGAGGGTGAAGGAGGAGTGGCAGGTCACATAGCTTTAGCTGCTATGCATTGTGCTGAAGGGCATGTCATTATGTTGCTAAAAAGCACACAAGTATTTTTCAAGACTACATGTTTATCAAAATTCAGGAACAAAACTTTTTTTACCTGTTTTTAAAAACTCTTTCTAGCATGTGAAGTTGCTGATGAGATATTTACACAAAGCACAAAAACATCTTTGAGATCTTCGGTGTTCCTCAAACAATTTTTAACCTCCTACCTAGCTGTTTCCATTTCAGTTCATGACTGGGATTGAACCCATGTGTGACATTGATGACTATAATTGTACAAAATCATTGATGTGCATGTGATATTCTTTATTTACAGCATTTGTCACCTTTTGCCTCAAAAAGGAAGAAAATTAAATGAAAAGAACATAGTTTTGTTGTGTATTACATAAATAGTGGTGCCCATGCTTGAAGCCAATAACCAATAACCATCTTTGATATTTACTAGTTTTAACTTTTGGTTCATTTTTGTGTAAGTGTTTTTTTTTTGTTTGTTTGTTTTTTTTTGTTTGTTTTTTTGGACATTTGAAACAAATGATCAGAGCACAGCACAGCTAATAAGAAAACTACTTTCTTGGAGTACGTGAATTTTTGTTTCACTTTTGCATCTCAGTGAGGCTTTGAATCCAATTGTTTCTTGCAGCGGTTGCCTTCCGGATATTTAGATTTTCTTACAGTAGCCTAGGCAAAAAAAATATACCGGTCAGGTTCTGAAAAGCTAATATGCAAATGATATAAAGTGGTGTTTTCTTTCCAGTGCATGACCTGTCCAGGCTGGGTGAACTGGTTTTCAACCAATCTGAGAGTAAATAAAAACATTAAGTGAGTTTTAAAACAGAAAATGCTGCTTATCATAAATGACTGTGTTTTACAACTTTATTTCCAAAGAGTATAATGCTTCATTATTGTTTTATCAGTGGTTTGGTCCATGGGTCACAAAGACTTTATTAAAATTCAAAAGTGAAATGAATAGAACCAAAAAAGTGGACTGGTACTCTAAATACAACTTTTAAGCTATTGTTAGTTGCCATGCTGTATATCTTTGCACCAATTTGTGATTTAATATTTTAAAGTAGCTTTTCTTGAAGATGAGTGAAATGTTTAGTGTGACTCTATAGTTGAATAAATCACTGCCTTTCACACCATGACTGATGGGGTAACAGTACACAGTAAATTGTGAAAGACGCTTGTAAAATAGGGATGTGTGCCAGGGCATTTGAAAGAGCTAATGTTTGGAAGGTTTAAAGCCTTGTGTTTGCTGCCAGGCACTCTTGTCCTCTGAGGTTTCATCAGCCTGGAACATGAAGACATCCCCTCTAGGCTTTTCATTCAAATCTATTTACTTAAAATGGCATAAGAGAAAGGCAGAGGGAATGAAAGAAAATCTGATGAGCAGAGGGAATTGCCTCTAAGCTCAACAAACATTACATCGGCTTATGACTAAAGAAGGCGACCTGAAGAGAAATGGTGACAGTTTGGCAGAAAGGAAAACTGGGGGATCTTGGGTCAAGCGGGTGTAATTGAAGGCACAAAAGAGGGAATTACTAAGAAGATGAAATAATTGTGAATGACTCCAGGTATAATTGAAAAAGACCCAGGATTTAATTTAATTTAAGCTCATGTGTTCTGCATATATTATTCGTCATTATTACAAAGTTATCTTAGTTTTGGCACGTAATTATCATGTAATAACTGGTTACTCATAAGCATCAAGATTTAAATAATTAATCGCAACATTTTCCAAGTTGAGGCGAGTGGAAGTTGGTTGTAAGGTTTTATTAAAAAAAATGCTTTTGTGACTTAAAATGTTCTTATTGTGTAGGCTTATTAATGTCGCCTAGCTGCACAATTTGACTAAACCTGTCTAAATTTTATGTGAACATTACATTTTTACATTACTTCACAGTGTTATTGTTTCCGTGTGTAATGATAAAATGCCTCAGATAGTATAATAAATTTGACCGAAAATATAAACAAGTAAGAGTTGTTTATATTTTCTATTTTCACTTTTCTATTAAACTATTTGTTTTCAATTCAATTAGAATTTAAATTGAAAAAATATTTAACTAATAATACGATGCTCAAAATTAAAAAAGGGCGTCCTGGGTTTTATTAAACCTCACTTAAGCTTCAAACACAGTATAAAATGTGGGGTTTTAGAATGATACTCTTAACAGGAACGGAATTCACATTAATTACAAAGTTCATGTGACATGTACAGAGTGTAATTTCAAAAACCATTGGCAAAATATCCATGATAACACAATACTGTGTGTAGTTTACTGCTGAATTGCAGGACAGGCATTTAAAAGAGCACCTTCTACAGGATAAATGCATTTTTGCTCCCCATGAAGAACTACCTCTAACCACAAGTCAGACAAATGGAGACTGAACAAATTTGCTAAGGGATTTAAAACTGCACAGAGTATGTGTAACTATTTCACAAAACACAGACTCATGATCAGCAAAAGGTGAGAAAGACCTGCTAAACACTGAATGGAATAACTCAAAACTGGCTAATTCCAGTCCCTGGCTGCATAGTCACTTGTTGCATTGCTTTATTCAAATATTTAATTAAATTCTATTCACAACTTGTACTGTATTAATGTATATTTCTTTCATTCAAGAGTTGTACGCTTTGGAATACCTCTGTTGTAGTCTCCATAAGACTCACAGACTGACCATGTGAATTTCACTGACATGTCCATTATTTATTGGTCATTGTGTTCCTTCATGCAACCATTAAATGGAATGTGTTTTTACAGGAGAGAGGGTGAGGGTGTGCGGGTGTTTTGGGACAAACTCAGAGAGCCATCATTCTCTTCCCGCTGGAATCCTTTCTCTGTTGACTATCCTTTCACTTCATTCACGTATCATCCTGCTAAGAGCGCTAGTGAGCAGCTCAGCAGCCTGTGTGAGGTCAGTGAAACAAATACAGCATTTATTTTCACATTTAACAGTTTCACCAAAAATGAACCATCAAATGAGTCATTTAGTTGCTGTCAAAAGTATTGCAGAGGATGCTGAAACCCATCTTTTCATTCATTCATTCATTCATTCGTTTATTTTCCAACCTGCTTATTCCCGTTTTGGGGTCACGGGGGTCTGTCTATCTCCAGCGCACAATGGGCGAGAGGCGGGGGTACACTCAAATCGCCAGTCCATCGCAGACATTGCATTGGTGAGATTAAATTTGTCCATTACAAGAAATTCCAAAATGTACCAGGTTTTATTATGGCTCTAATTGAACTCTAATAAGTACTATAAAAAGCTTCTATCCCAGTCATATCTAAAATGAAAGAATAAAGATCCCAAAACGTTGCATCTAAATCTCTCCTTTTCTCTCATGAGTTGGGATTTGTTTATATAGCTGTAACAAAGAAGTTTGGCATTCGGGCCAACCTTGCATTTATAAATTATTAATATAGTGGTGAAGTTAGATCTAGATTTAGAGTCTAGTACTGGGATGTTAAATAAGGATTCATTGATTATTGTTATACAAGTGCGTGTATCATGGTATTGAAATCATATAATCAGTGTTTCCCCTACCATTAAATAGCCCCCAAACTCCCAGTAAGACCTTCCCCAACAAAAGTTACAATATAAATATTTCTGTTTATTTATTTTAATTGAAGATAATCCATGTGCTGCGTTTGCATGCGATCACTTGGAATATAAGTTTATTCCATGTTAAACATTATTTACTTATTTTTGAATAGATTGGATATACACGTATATCATTCATTCATACAGTATATGAGCTAATGTGTTCTTAATGAATGTGTTTGAAACCATGGAAGGGCAGGGTAGGTGATTTCTGGGAGCCGGTGTTTACATTTAAATTGACGTGTTTCTACACCAAAAGGGTAAAAAGGCTCAATTTGTGAATCTTCCACCCTGCGTTTAGTTACTCATCCATTTTATTTTAATTCTGCACAACACCTAAGAAAAGGTAAAAATATTTGTTTACTCAGTTATATGTAGATCACTTTACATTTTCATTTTACATCAGATTATAATTGCTTTTTTTAATGCTTAATTTCCACTTCTAGTAGTTTATTTGTACTTTCTACTCTTACTGGAAGGTGTGAGTCTGGAATCTTGTGCAGGTGACCTTACAGATCACATAACCTATCATTTGGGCTGTTGGAGGGATGTCTAATCCCACAACTACATTCCCATTCCTTACATTCCACCCCACCTACCAAGGTGGAGAGCAGGTTCAGCAAAGTCAAACAATTGTAGATTAAAAAGCAAAAATAAAAATACAGTATGAGAATATTTTTCAACTTCCCAACTGACAAACTGTTCTTTAATGTTTAAACTAGGCTTTCTCTTTTAAAATGGTGTCCCCTGGATTATTCTAAAAAGTGGGTTAACAGAACCCAGCATTATCTTGGGTCACATTCCACAATACTCATAATTTGCGATGGTTTAAGTATTGGGTAAAGGGTAATAATATGCTCATTTTTCTTTGTAAATCATGGATAGTGACATTGATTGTAAGAGTGCATTTCTTTCCGCGTCGAGAACCCATGAACTCTACATCTTTCCGTTTCTTTCCATTTAGATTAAAACCTTTATGGAGCAGCTGATTCTGGCAGCACAGAAAGCCCACAGCAAGAATCCTGTACCGGGAAAAGCCAATGGAGTCCTTGTGTTGAATCAACCCATCGAGATTGAAGCTTACGTGGGTCTGATGTCGGTCATCTCCAACCAGAACAAGCTAGGCTACTGCTTAGCTCGAGGCAATCTTGGTTTCTGAGGAAATGTTTATACTGAGCAGAACACGTCTAATTTAAATTCGAAAGGAATTGGTTTTCTTTCTGTATCTCCATTATTTATTGAAAGTCAAAAAGTAGAGCCAAAAATATTTTTAAAGGTTTACTAGAAGCCAATTTCTCATACGTTTATATGATTCTTAGGGGCATCTACTTTAATACTGAAGTTATATTTCTCAAAGGATTTGTAAAGTAAAAGCTTTTTCATCTAGTCAGCTCTGTTTAAATGGCTTAGGATGACAACTGTTATGTTTGCATCTACACCCAGCAACAGCATCAGCAACTCCATTGTTTAGTACACAAAGACGACTGAACTATTCCACTTGGGAACATAAGCAAGACTTAACTTCAGATGAAGATTAGGGACAGTATCATTCCGTTTGAAAATCAAGAGTCACTTTAGGACATTGCAGATTTTTGGTGATTGAGTGGATTTTAATCATGAAATATATTCAGTTCTATTCACACCAATAAGCAACATTTGTCTTCAAACAAAATACTAACTGGAAAGTTGGACTTCCGTCTAAAATCCCCTTGAACAATGCTTATGAGTAATTTCCTAGAAATCATATAAGGCCATTTAGTAGTACATTGTCTCTCCTTTTATCATGCCTTGTTTTTACCAAATATCTACTGTTATTTTTCTCTATGCGTTAACGGACGCATTTTTATTTTTATAAATGGAAATGAGATTAATGCATTCATTTAATCAAAAGCTTTGATTTAGTTCTACAGTTCAGTGTCATACTTTAAATTTAAAAATTACAGAGTAATGTCAAACTGTAAAAAATAAATGCTATTGCAGAAACATAGTTTGCTGCCGTCTGCATCTATTCATTTGAATTTGGGTATAGCTTTTTAAAAATGTGAAAAACATGTTTTTCATGTATCTGTTATTGTATAGTTTTGATTCCCTTTCAGTTGTTTGCTTCGACTAGTGGAACGATCCCTGGGAGCATGCAGATGATTCCCTGTCGTTACCTTGAACCGAACCACATCATACAACTCCCAGGTTGGCAGTTGTTATAACTTCCTTCCGTTCCCTCCGTCCCTGGCAGGGACTGACTCCCGTACCTGTCCTTTTTGCACAGGACAAAGACTCTTGACAGAAGCGCTTCTCATTTTAACCTCTGCATACCCCTCCCTACGGTTTAAGGGGTGCTCTCCTTCTGAGTTGCTTCGCTCACTAACCAAAGGCGAGTTATCCTCCAATAATACTGAAATCCTTCAGTCATGTTGGATCTTCTGCACACTCCCAGAGATCATTCCACTATTCGATTCACTCAACAATTACATCTCTGTTCCCTCCTTTGGAAAACGAGGGGTTACGCAAGACATTAATTGGACTTTGCATCTTAAAGTGGCTCCAAATTTGTAATATCTTGGCATTTCTTGACACACAGCTGTTCGACGATTAATGGCAACTATTTACTATGAGTTGGGGGAAAAGTTTTCATTCACTATTCATATTTTTTGAAACTGACTGAGATTTGCCAGGGTATGTCAACTTATACTCTACTGTACTGCTTGTTTACCATTTGTTTTATATTAGTCTTGATTCGATCGCAGGTCAACAACTATTGACTATCCAACTATTGGACAACAATGATGTACATCCATCATCAACACTGTGTTTATTCAGAAATTACAACCACCGATAAGATGTTTAAATAAATGCGTGCCAACAGGCATAATCAGTTTGGAACCAGCAACCTTTTCCTCTGAACGATTTGTTGTTTTCACTTTTTATTTATCATGGTTGTGCACTTTAACAGGGGGTTCCCTTCCTGTGAGCATTACGGAGAATGCAGACGTAAAGAATGCACACCATAACTCTGGTCTAGTGGATGTGATGTGTTAATCTCTTGTTTATTTGATTACACACAATGGAAATCTGTGACCTCCTACCAGAAGCTTACTGAATAATCAGAGCTTTTTTCCATCATCAGCACGGTTTTACCAAAACCTTATAAACCACACCAATCTTTTGTATGTGATGCTAACCTTAAGTTCTCAACATGTGTTTCCGTGTTGAAGGGTTAATGCTTTTTCTGCTGTGAAAAGTGCAGGGAGGTGTCTGGCAATCCAAGATCAGGCACCGCTGTCCCCTCAGGGCTTGGCTTCGCATCCAGTCTATCTCCGCCTATGCCAGTAAAACAAAGTAAACTTCTGGATTGTGCATCAAGTAATCTAAGATCATTTTTAAAAAGGCATGATGACACAATGATGAAACAAATGTGCAACTGAGCTGGATTTCACAAGAGGAAATGTTACGTATTTTTTTTTACACAAAAGTCAACCTTGTTGCTCTTGTAATATTGGTGTGACGTTTCAAATTAAAGTCTTCAGAACAGAATTTTGTCTTATTGGCTTTCACAAGAGATGACTCCAATGAATTAAACAGCTTTATTTTTCATCTGCATGTTTTGTAAGAACAAATGAGCTTATACTTATGTGTTGTTTTCTAGAGCAGTACTTCCATGCATTGAGGCACGGCAGTGAAAATGTCTCATAATCAAATAATTATTCACAATAACAACATTATACATTCTGTGTACTACGTACGTTTTCTGGATTAAAATGAGACAATTCCTTATTTGTTGTTTATGGTGCATTTTATTAAGTGTGTAAAATGTATTTTCATTTGAACAGTTATGTGTTTCAAGGTCTTCCCCTTAATGATTCTGTTTTGTTGAACTATTTTCATCTTAAGCTGTTTGACAGATAAATTACATAGTAACTCGATGAGTTCAACATGCCCTTACTTAACCTCACTAAGACGGTCACATAAGAAATTCAGTGATACTTTGGGAGATACTTTTTTAGAGATAAAACATTCACAATTATCCCTGTGACTGTGGATTTTTATGGGCATTATGTGTGTAAGTGGGTTGTAAAATTTATGAATGAATTAATATTTATACATATACATACATATGACAGAGAGTATCTTCATCATGAGCTTTCATAATGAGGATCAATCTGCATTCTTTTGTGAAAAGGTAAGATGTTCCCTTTGGCTATGTGTATTTTTCTTCCTATGTTTCATTCCCCCTTGAAGTTATAGAGATTGCTCAATAGAATCAAAATATTAACCAAGTTTGATGCTCAGTTTGAGAACAATAATGCCATTGTCACATCTTGACTTTCTACCTTTTTGTTCAAGAAATAAGAGACTGTTTCCAGATTTGTTCTGCCATGCATTGCTTTGTATGTCATTTATTTTCTACTTGGCATTTTTTTTACAGTAGAGCATTGACCAATAAACACAAATACTGTGTGTTTGAACCCCAGGGAAAGCAAGGACTGACTAAATGTTGTCATTACTTTGAATGTAAGTCTCTGTATAAAAGCAAAAATGTAAATGTTGATCATGAACAAAAAAGAATACATCTAAATGAACTAATTAAATACACGATTGAAATAAAATTCAATTCTGAAAACAATGCATGTTAACCATATTCTGTGTAAAACAAGCACTTTCTTTTCCATGTGTGAACTTTCTTGTCACTCCATGGGGCTGCGCTTGCTTTTTGTCACAGTGGGGTAAAACTCTGAACTAGATTGCTCAAAGATGAGTGTGAATAAATGCATCTGGGTGATATGAGGATGGTTTTACATTGTGGGTTAGAAATGCGGAACAAAACGATACAGTTAATGGACAAAACAAGTCCTGTATCGATTTAATATGGAGTGGCTCATTTATCTTTCATTCATTCATTTTCCTATCCCTTTTTGGGGCCACGGGGGTCTGCCGGTGCCTATCTCCAGCACACATTGGGCGAGAGGTGGGTGTACACCCCGGACAGGTCACCAGTCCATGGCAAAATTTACACCTAAGGGGAATTTAGATTTTTTTTTATTAACCTAACCGCATGTTTTTGGGATTGTGGGAAAACCAGAGTACCTACGCAAGATCAGGGAGAGCATGCAATCTCCTTCCAGGAAGGTCTCCAAACCGGCTAGGCGGCTACCTTCTAACTGGAAGCCAAAGTGCTACCCACTGTGCCGCCCATTTTAATTTCATCTACTGGATAAATCCACATTTCAACGGACTGGTGGCGACCCCCCAGTCAAAACATGGCTGATTATCCTATAATCATGTGGTTGCTTGCGCTTTCTCAACCAGGTTTGATCATCTTCGACAAATATTTGTTATTCAACTAATTTCACCATCTTTAAACAAAAACCGCCCCAGTTAAATAGTTAACTATGGGGTGCAGTACTATTACCAACAGAGGGCGTAAACGGCTCCACGCGTTGGTTAGCAGCTGCGTTCTTAATTAGGAGCGAGAATTGTTTTGTTTTTGCACGACTTCAGTGAACACTCGCTTTAACTTCTTATATTCGATGTCTTCAACGTAAATATATTGTTTACTGCACAATTTACAACCGTCGAACTTTTAGCTTGCGCTGAATTAACGTTATATCTTCCAAGGTAACATTAAGCTGGAAAATGCACAAATAGACGGTAAATTGTTGCCATGCTCTCTTTAAGAATTCTCAGAAAACGTTAGTAAGATCTTTCTGTGGTTTTACAAAAGCCACTACAGTATTTTTGGGTGCTTTATCAATCACATATTAGAGTGTTAACAGTTTCTTATTTTGGAGTAATTTAATTGAATTCTAAAATAGCACATGTTGGAAGTTACTGTTTGATGTACCTATTTAATTATGAGGTCTTTGTATTTCTGTTACATATGTGTGCTGTTGCTGTTTTTAAATCATATTTTTAAATACACAGATCCTGGCTTTTGAAAACCACACCATGACCATCATCACCATCATCACCATCATCATCATCATCATCATCACCACCATAAAAGGAGCCTGTTTTTCCATTATGTGAGTATTTCAAGCAATAATGCATTGTGGAATCACACCAGACACTCCTAATGGTTTAGAATTTTTGTTGCAAGCTAGAAATAATAAAACATTTTTAAACTACTGTGCTACTTGTCTGCCATAATTGTAATAGTATTGTTTTTTTCACTGTATCAGTTTCATGATCCCTTAAAAAAATTATTTGCAATAATTTGTCATTTAAGATTAGACACTGTAGGTTTGAGTGGCATGTTCTATTGCCTTGGAGGTTTCTGTCTTCTCATGGGTCAAGCATCAGCGGAAAGGCAAATCTTGTCTTCTAGACAGCTGCTTCAGGTTTTTGTTGTGATATGAAAAGAAACACCCTATTGCCCTTGAGTGGAATTTGATTGGCAATGTGGCCAGGGGTGGGGAAGAGTTGAACATTGTTCAAGGCACCCATGACCCCACATGACCCATCTAACACCAGTGCAACATAGCATGCCTGGAGCCAGTAATAGTATACAAACATTCAATCGCCAGCCTGACATGGCACATGGCCTGTAGCTTCCCAGGCTTCAACAAATGATTTTTGAATGAGTCAAGTCACACATGTAATTGACATACACAGAGAAATCTTGGTTTCCAATGAGAAAACATGTTGCTGCAAGATGAATGTATGTCTCTTCAGTTGTTGTCACATTTTCTTTAAGAAAAGCCCTCTTAAGAAGTGAATTGTGATTGCAATGAAAATTAAATGAACTTTGGTTCCTTCGGTGACCTCACCCATAGGTTTTTAGACCGTTTTTGAAGCTTGAAAGTACCAATTTCATAAAATGCAGCCATTTAGCCCAAAGTTAGCAAGAATATTTAAACCAAATATCATCTTAGCCATAGTAATTTAATTAAAGTAGTGTTAATTATTTGAAATGTATTGAAAGATCAAAAAATGCTGTAAAATCACATTTTGATTTTGAACCAAGTTGTGAAGTATTTTACAGAACAACTTTACAGTTGTGCATTTTATCATTGGCAGTCTATGTAATCGGCTCCCTTTTGCAGCCAGCTTCAAGTGGCCAGTGGTTGAACTGCAGCTTCAGCCATTTTATAGTCGCAAAATATTGTTTTTACATGGAATTTGATTCACATATATAGTGTTTACTAAAATTAAACTTTAAGGGTGCATTTGTATGATTTTTTTTTCTCACAGAGGATGTTTTTTTTTTCTTTTATGCCTTTATTTTGAATAGACAGGATAGTATTTAGAAAGGTAGAGAGAGGGGAAGAATGGCTTATGATGATGGGTTCAGATTCAGGCTGTGTAACTGTGCATACATGACCAGCGCACAGTACACCATACCACTAGGCTGGACTTATGGTTCATTTAAAAAAAAAAAAATGTTATGCTTCCAGTAGGGTTGTGTTGCACTGCAATATGACAATTTATGATCCAAATAGATATATTATGATATCTTTTACTGCAAGGATATAATTAAATAAAAATAATTTGTCTTTGAACAAAACGTTTTCAGCTTATGATAACATTTGTAACATTTTGATCTGAACTCAATTACTACGTCTGCTCACCATAAACTAAAATAAAGTTTTTAAAAATCAAAGGAAACAACGAGGTGTTACAGCAAACACCAGAATTTCTCTAGCTCCCAGGAATGTGTGGCTCTGTATAATATTCTGATTTTGTTGCAAGTTGTTATCATAAGATTTGTCGGGTCACACCAGTGCCACCAGTTTCAGTGTTTCTGAGCATAGCTTGTTTGTTCTGTAAACACGAGGCACCTGTTTGCGGAATGCAGGTTGCCAACTAGACCCGTCTAGTGGTATTTATTATGCCTAGTGACCCCGGCCACCTTTTCCTTTTCGCTTTCTACTCTTTCCATCTGTCAGCCATACAGCTGTGTGTGAGCATGCACCAGGGTAAAGAGTGCAGATAGGGATACTTTGTTTTTATTTATCTCGTCCTCACGCCCCGTTCCTGTCTCAGCTGTCAGTGTTGTGTCTGGAGTGTGGTGTCAAACGTAGCAGGGAACAGGACGCTTGGAAAAGACTCAACTTTTTTAGCACTCTCAGCTATGCAGAATGTAGAGGGGAGAGAGGAGCACACCCCTGGATTCACTTCATGGAAAACAATAGCTATGACAAAAATTCAGGACGTTTCATTGGTGCCATCACTGCACAATAACAGTCTGTCATTTTGTTTACAACCATGAATTATTTTGATTATGTTTTACATGTTATAAGAAGATTTATTATATACATTCCATACTTTACACATTTTTACAGTTCAAATGCTGCATTATACCATTGTTTTTGGAAATGTATTGATTTATATATATATATATATATATATCACGAGAAGAGGGCTGTAGGCTACTAGTAATAAAACATTTTTTTGTTGTTTTTAAAAAGTTAAAGTGCCTTTTTTTGCATCATCAATGCATTACAAAAAGTAGTATTTTTACCTACTTTTTTCAACACTGAAAGGCAAAATACTATGAAAGGATCTAGGATTTAAGCAATCTTTGTCACAATGGTTACTTACACCACATGGCTAACCTGCTCCGGGGCAGGTTATGTTCTGGATTAGACCTTGTATGCTTATTTTCGTTCAATCAGTGGTTATAAAAGGATGTTATGACACACCAATGTAGGTAACAATGGCTTTACATTTTCTTCCCAATCCTGGGGATATTTCGGCACAAATTGCTATGCACTTTGTAGGGAAAGTGTTTTTTGGGACAGACAAAAGCCTTTCCTGACACGTGTTTGAATTAAAGATACATGTTCTCCGTGGATGGAACATCTTATATTTGCGAGCTTCTTTGATTGACAAGGGCGTGACAGGTAGAAATCACATTCTTACTGTACCGCAGAGGGTCTATATGGTATTGACTGTTGACAGTCTTGTCTTCGGCAGTAGCCACAGTATTACTACGTGACATGAACATGTTTACTCATTCTATTTTCGAATTATAATTTCTTGCTCCTCCACAGTGAACTAATTTGCTCTCGCTCTATCCATGTTCACCATTATTGGTATCCGCTGCTTACCCCAGTCTTTTATGTGGACACGATTTTTTTTCCAAGTCTAAATGATCCAGTAATACTGAGTTTCTTCAGCCACATTCATGGTACAGGCCCCTGTAGTATCTCCGGGGAGCTGAAGGTTTGAGTTGGCGCTCAGCCAAGTCTGTACCTTGTTTACTTGTATAAGAGAGACAGTCAAAAAGGATTTGGTGCCTCCTGAGATCTGTGTAAAGCAGGAAGCCACGTGCGAAAAATACAACCTCTGTGACTGTCACCAAGGTGCATTCCACAAAGTTTTGTTTTGTGAATGGGTCAAATATATATTTTACTCATATGAGTCCAAATCAGTTAATGACTTTTTCAAATGCGTGTTTTTGCTGCTCCACCTGTTGAGATAAACAAACCTTTGACAAACCAATTTATAAACGAATCATTTCTTTGTCTGTGGTCTGAGTTCAAAAGCAGTAGGGGCTGCGATGCTTCTTTGCATTGCTGTAAAATGTTGTAATACTTGTTTTTAAGACGAGAAACATATCAAAACTATGTTGTGAAGATATCAATCTGCAGACAATATTGTTAGCACTGACACCACTTATTAGGAGCATTCCCAATACTTTTAAGAATGGCTGTGGACCAGTGGTAGTTTGTATGGATTTGGATTTCTATCCCCCCTCCCCCCTGCAAAAATACTTGTCAGGTGAATTGATTTTACATAGGAGATGCTTGAGGATTGTGAGCAATCAAACTGCTGCATCAGGATTTAAAGGGAGGTGTATAAAGTAAACAATTTATCAATTAAACCTTGCCTTAATTAAGGTTTACTTGTTAAGATTTACTTTAGCTTAATTAAATCTGCTTGTATTACTAATGATGAATGGTTTCTCTCTGAAAGTGACCTTAAAGCTTCTAGGTATAACTTTCCAAATATGTCTCACATGTATATTTTCTGTAAATAGACTGGAATTGAAGAAAATGGAACCCCAGTAATCTTCGCAGAAAACGTCTTGTAATCAACATCCATGAAGATGCAACTGATACTGTGAGTAATGGCCACTTGCGCAACTGTTATCTTTGCTAGAAGAGGAAACAAAACACCATGAACTGATAACAATCTCTGATCCACAAAGGCATTAGTCATTGCAGTTACAAGAAAATCATCACTCTTCATTTGAACAACAATCATCATTTTTTTTTTCACTTCAACTGTGGAAAAAATTGGGATTTGTTTTAGAATCCGAACTGCTCTCTCTCTCTCTTTCTACTTTTGATGTAGTGATGTAGTCCATGTACTCCCATTTGCCATATTTCCATCCAAAGATGAAAATCCCATAAAATATTTACTTGTAAAGCATTGTTTGAATCCAATAGAACAAAATCATCACTTCTTGGTAACCTGACATCAAATATCAAAATAAATATGAATTGCTGCATTAGGCGAAGGCCTTTTTTCATATATATAAACATGTATAACACATAGACAAAACGCAATATGTGCCGTCATGTGATCTTGGTTTTGGAGGTGGGAGACTGATCTTTGGGAACGCAGCCGGTAAAGTCAGTTCTGGGAGGTGATAATCCCGAACCCCTTTGATGACAGACTTTGATTAAGGAATTTTAGAATTACCAAAACATGTTGGAAGCAGTCCGTTGGTTTGTCTATTAATGATGCCCCATTGCATCCCAGTTCTACCAAATACGCATTGCCATTGCGTTGGAATTTATTCAGTAAATGTGTTTCCATCAAAGTTTCTACATTTTTTTCCTTATCAAAAAAGTTTTTTGATATTCCAAAATACGCATAAAATTAGGCATATGGAAACGCAGCTATTGCCACAGATTCATTGAGCTTTTGATGGTGTTTACCATGGAACTCGGTTTATTATAGGTCTCAGAGTTTGAACCTATTGTTGCTTGCTTTTCTCTGAAGTTTGTAGAAAAAGTCTGAAATCTCAGTATTTTATTTTATTTTTAATTTTCCAGTGCATTGTGAATCCGGTTCCTTCATACTTAATGATGTACTAATCAAACAGGAAAGTTCTGTTACCCATTGACTTACTTCTCAGAGTTCATTTGTTGTAAAAAGTTGGTGCTTGGGAAAAGCAAAATTGTGGAGTCTTCTTTCTGGTTTCTATCTGACCAATATGGTTTCTCTTGACGCATTTAAAAAATGTAAAGGACAAGAAAGTGGAGACACCAAGATGCTGCTGCTGCTTCTAAAAGTTTTTATGAGCAGGTTTGAATCACGGCGACATGGTTTGTTTTTATAGACCTTATTCTTCAATATAATGAGGGTGATTCAGTTGCACCATTGCATGAAAAGACTGTCATGGCTCAATCTTGCCATGACAAAAAACTGTCACTCAACCTCACCTTAGTAGCCGAGTCCGGCTTTTCCTCAATCTGCTATTCTTCCTACACAGCTGTTTCTGTTTCAGGTCACGACAGAGTTTCAACCTACCTGTAATAATTGATGATTATTAGCACCCTTTTGGTAAAATTGGCTAATCATACATGTTAACCCTACAAAATCCTTGATTTTTTGCAAGTTTTCCCATGAGAATAAATACTTGATCAAAGGCAAAAGGCATTAACACCAACTATTGATTTTATTCAGATTTTGCTTTTGTTTTGTTTAGTTTATAAAAAAAAGCATTGTTCATATTTCTGTTGACAGCATTCTTTCATACCTGCATAGTACTGTATATGCAAAAATATAATTAGAAGTTGGGAATATTCTATTTAAATCCTACATTTGGATGCAGTCCTCAGATGCACTTACATTTATGTGTTTAGCAACTTTGAGAGTAAAAGCAAGAAGCAGTTTGTAACAAGGTCAGATTAATGATAAGACATGTACATAGAAGAAGTTCCTTGTGCTTCAGGTTTTTAAGTTTTGCACTGATTTATGATCATAATAAAAGTGTTTTAAATGCATAAGTACGAATATTTATTTGGTACTTCTGATAAACTTACATTTAGTCAGATGTTTCCAATTGACAGACTGGTGTCACTGCTTATGACTCGAACTTTAGAAAACCAGTTTGAGGCCTGCTGACAGGGGTCTTATGGGAGCAGATGAGTAGGAGAAAGAGCAGACGGTGTTCTGGGGCCCACCCTAAGCCCTGAAGGTGCGTTAGTGCAATCTCCATCCCTCTAGTGACTCCCAGCAATCTCAATCTTTATGCCCCCAGTGTAACCGTAGACCTAGAAATGCACCCACAAAAAAACCCCTACGTGCTTTGCTGGTATGAGTGTTTAGGATAGCACAGCTAACGAGTGGACTGCAATGCAAATGGATTCCACCACAATCTCAAGCATTTTTGCTGATGCACTGGCTGGTGTATATATAGTTTAAGATATGCAGAGTTGGAAATATCAGATACTTAATAATCTCTTGTTCTCTTCTACAATGCACTTGGATTTTTTTGGTTGACAGTTTTACAATTGATCATCTTACTGTTTTATCCCTTTTGAAATCACCCTGCTGTGTGTTTAAATATCAACTGTGATTGTTTGCCAACAGGGGGCAATGCATACCTTTACCCTATACTTACAACTTAGCACCATGATTTACTTTCCGATATATACAATTATATATTATTTAGTTAAATAATTGAGGCAATTATTAAACAATTTAAAAGGGTGCTACTTTTCAAACATACATACTTAAAATAAATTAAATTTAGCTTAAAATCCACAAAATAGTAAATAATTTGGAAGTGTTTTTTGTTTTTTACATATTTGCATTTTCTTTTGCATTTGCAAGGTTCAGACAAAACTTGCTGTTTATGCCGCAATATTAAAGTGGTATTGAATGGATTTCTTAAGATTTTGAAGATTTCAAATCCTCTTTTTCTCACAAATTTTTTTTCTATATTTTGTCTTTCTTATGTGTTTTAGGAAGTACACGTTTTTTAAAAAGTCATGAAATTAGCGAAAAACATGATGTACGGTATTTGTCTGAACTTATAAATATGTTTTTCTTCCTATAACAATTTTTTTTTTTACCCAATCACAATGTTCCGTGAGCAAAGCAAGTTATAAAGTAATTACATTTACTTAGCTACTATTCTAAAAGTCCAACCTAATATATATTAAGTGTCACATTGACAAAGTAAGAAATAAAAAAGGACAAAAAGAAAGATTAAATTAAACACACAAATTAATTACTTTAATTAGTATTATGAGATGAATTGCAGAAAGATATTGCACAGAGGAAATAAATGTTGCTGCGTGGGGCATTCATGGGGTAGGTTTTTCTTTCTTCTAGCAGACGACAAAAGTGCTGGAGTGTGAGGAATCCAGAGTAATCTGGCCTCTTATGTCCTTAATAAACCGTACAAACGAACCAGACAGTTGGGTGGCTGAAGAAAACTGTTTGGGCAACTCCTGTGGCAACTTTCCCAGCTGGCAAAGTAACCTTTTATTGACATATTTTTATAAAGTGTTGACTACTTTGATGGTGTCAAATTCTTCTGCACACACCTGATTTGATGTGTAAAAGGATCATTCGGATTATTTTGTTAACCATTTTTAATCATTTAGTTTATAAGATAATTTTTTCTTGCATGCATTTTTCCTCAAATATTTCTATGGTTTTTTTTTCAAGACTTACCGGTAATTTGTAAATAAGATTTGTGAAAGTGACGTTATGACCAGCTATGAGGAACTAGAAATTTGTGCCCTGCATTTAACCCATCTAGTGCACAATTACAGCCGTGACCAAAGACTTCTTGAACACACATGGGGGGCAGGGGGCACCAGTTGGGTGAGGTTTTAGAGACTGAGGTCTGATCACTCGCTGCACCTTCAACTCCTTCAGTTAGGAATCAAACTTGATCACCAGTCAATCTCCTCATCCATTAACCCACAACTTTAATAATGGCAAAGTGAATTTCAACACCAAACACTAAATTACAACACATTTCAACGCAGTAAAATAGTTTTTGTCGCCATTAAACGATGTCAGTATTACACTGATAACGTAGACTCATTTCTTTGCCTCAACATTAGCTATACGCTTTAGAATCAAAGCAATGCACGCTGTTCACTGATTTAGTTTGCATCAAGTTTTTCTTCCAAGAAATAACCAATGTGCAAAGATCGGGAAATGTTTGGTTGCCCATCAATGAACTGTGGATGATTTTAACTGCAATATATAGTGGAGAACACTGGGTCGGTGCTGTCACCCGCGAACACACTTATGTGTGACTTGCTGCATTTGTGAGAATGGGCTTCAGCAGAGGCCAAAGAAACAAAAAAAAGAATACTATGATACAATAAGTCATTTATTGTATCATAGTATTCTTTTTGTTTGTTTCTTTGGTATCTATTTTATCATTATTGTGGCCTAAAATCAATATTGTCAAAAATATGAATAATTACACTGCCCCAAAATGTACACCGAAACATGAAAACAAAGCAAAATATTGTAGAGCCTTATTCGGACGGGACTAGTTTCACAGGGGGACGTTGAAAAATATCAGTTTCTCAGACATGCTTGCATGAATCTACAATATCTGTTTGTTTGTTTCTGTGAACCTCTGTAAAAATTCCAGAGCAAAAGACCTTCTGTTTTGCTCAAACTCAGTGCTCTTGTGAGAAATCTAATGCCATTCAAATGTAAAATGTGTTTCTCGTGTGTTTTGGACATCTCTGGCATACCAGAATTCAACTTTTTGCAATTTTTAAGAAGCACTTCGACGATTTTTAAAGAAAGAAATAACAAAAAGAGCCAAATCAAAAAAAAACTGTAGAGACTGGCTACATTATTTCCATTTTAGCGGTCATTGAATTAATATGATGTATGTAATATATATAATGCATCTATATGACTGAATGCATATACAATCTGATCGCGTGAGCTTGAGCACCAGTCACAAGATTGCAAGTCCAACTCAGACACTTTTAATCTTTGTAAAAATCCATGGACTATTCAAATATTTAAATATTCTTATATATTATAAGAATTCTAACTCAAACTTCATTTGGAAAACTATTCCCGTCCCGACAGGGCTTAAGAGCGTTTTCAGCATTTGACCAATTGTTAGCTTTGGTTTGTTGCTCCTTGGGGTATTCCACCGTCATACATCTTGCACTTTGAAAACCAAACCAAATGTTCTGTGTTCATTTTGCTATGTTTTTGAGCATCTCCTTTAAGAGAAGAACTCTACCCGTCACAGATGCTTCTTAGTCTGAGTATGCTCAGTTAAAAAAAATAGAAGCTAAAAAAATATTGCTCATAAATTCTCAGCCACTTAAAACACAGGCATTTCCATTATAGGCTGAGTATTCAGTGACCTGAGCTGGAGTAGTGGCCATCCTCTCACCCCTGAGCCCCTGTGGCCCTTAAGCCACAAACTCCTCTTGACAAGTGGGAGAGTTTATGAGCTGGGTTAAGATGTCAACGGGTGCACGAGTTCAAGGCACGCTAACACCCAAAATGAATGCCACCATATTCCTCCATTCCCATTTTCCCTGGAGGTTTTCACTTTTTGACCCCTAGTAGCAGTCAGTTGTGATTGGGATCTTTGTAAAGGAGCATGCCAACATGTTTAAATATATCCTGATTCGTTCGTTTTGTGCACTTGCTAACTCTTACTCTTGACAGCATTAGTTTCAGTACTGTCATGTCCCCAACAACCTCTCACAACTCGAGCAAATATCTCCATCTTGAAATGGTTGGCATGCCATTGGCAGATGTCCGTGCGTTGGGAGATAAGTTTGACTGTGTAGCAGATAGCAACAGCTGTGAGGTTACAGTTTCACCAGATGTCCACTGGGTGCTAACCCTCGGTTAGATATTAGCTGCTGTGGACCATCCACTCCCCTTTTTTCTTCTGGATGTATGTGCAATACGCAGTAAACATTTTTTTTGCACAGTGGAACAGATGGGAGAAGAGATAAGCTAAATTCTTTCAGGCAAGGCTTGCATGGTTTGATTCATTGCAGGCTGAAGTGATGGACAGCGTTTCATAACTGACACTAAAAACCTGGGTGGTGCTGGGAGATTGGGGTGCCTAGTTTAGGAAATTCACATCTGCAGCATTGGCATACTGTAAAGGCATCACCATAAATTAAATTGTGTGTGAATTTTAGAATCACCTGACTCAAAGAAGATGCATCAGTCAAACATTCCTTAAGGGTTGGCGCTGTTTGATTGTAAAGATGTATGTGTTTTGAATTATTTGTATATGGGTGCACAGATTGGAGTATAATATCTGTATATATGTACACACACACTGTTTAACCAATCTATTCTGGAACCAGCCACTTGATTCAATATTAGTGTTGTTTGTTGTCTTTTGAATAATTTAATGAAAAAAAAACTGATTCATAGCATTTTGTGAAAAAGGGGCCATGGAGTTATTGCATTTTGAGAAATAAAAATTACTTATTTTAAATAAAATCTTTACATTTTAAAATCTAGATTTTGTTTTTATGACTGATGTGATTTATGAAAATTTTGAACAGAAATTTTAGATTTTCCTCAAACCACTTTTGTGCTAAAGAAAACAGATTTTTACTCAAATTCATAAAAAATGGTTAATCATATTAACAAATGACAAATGTGATGACAACTGACAGCTCCCAGTCAACTAAAATGTTTACCCTAGCAACCACATTTTTTGAACTTTAGCTTTGGTAGATGAAACATTAATGGGGGTTGGTTTAAAGAACTTATAGTGGCATGGGAAACATTATATTATAGCAAACAGACTGTTTAATCAATAATGCATATCATTATCTCAGCTAGGGAAAATCATAGAGGCATAACTTTTAATGGAACTAATATCTCTCATATTGGGAACCTGAAATCCATTTTACTTTTATAACCCAATATCAAAGTTTATGTACAAATGTTAGCCATCTGGTTTATATGAATAAATGGTTTCAATTAATTGTAGAGATTTTTAGAGAAAAAAAATATATATATACATATTCCATGTAAAAAAGTGAGTAGGCAGATAAGCAGATGCATCTGGCGATCAACTGTATTTAAACCTGTTTTGCTGCTGTTCACTTTCAAATGTAAATATTCTCTGATCTTATTTGCTTGTTAACTATCTTACCCAGAGGGATATTACTGCAGGTGTCACAAAAGTTTGTACTTGTGAATGTTTGATTTCTGTTAAAAGTGAACATTTTTATTGAGATGTTTGGAGCACAATCGAGTGAAAGTCAATACCACCTGCATGGAAACTTGTGGAAAGCTGTTTGTTTTTGAGAAAAGCAGCTCAAACCCACTTATCTAGTTAAATATAAGAACAAAATTATATGGTTGCAGTATTTTTGTCAGTGAAAAGGGCACAGTAGTTTAGGTGAGGGTAAACCAGCTTCTGACGTGTCTCATCCACAATTCTGCTTTATCTTTTATCTCCTGACCATCTTCTCTTGTTTACCTAATAGGTTTTGTACAATGTAACATTGACACCTGAAATGCTTTAGCCTGAAGCTCTTTTTTTAATATCATCTTGGGTACCATGGCAACATTGGTAGATGGACACATACACGCTAGCAGCTGGTTGTTCTAATTAATACGTGACGTTATCTCATAGGAACCAGTACCACCTTACAGTATGAATATACATGTATACACACTATTATTTCCCCCTAGCACAGATCAGCTTTCATCCTCTCCGATGGCAATGTAAATTCCTTGAGCCATTCCAATTATACAAACAGATTACATGGTCTTTAGATCTATCTGATCTCAGTCTCTCCATTACATGAGTTGAAGGGCTTTTTTGGAATAAAGTCATTGGAAAAATGTATGTTTAATAATGTCAGCCTGCTCTTTTAGAAATGACCAATGGAAAGACAATGGGTACTTGAACCAGTAGTTACCCTAAGTAATTGGCAATATCAAATAATTCATTGGATAATTGTACAGTGATACCTCCAGATACAAAATTAATCCGTTCCAGGGTGGCCTTCGTATCCCTTTTATATATGCATGTATGTACGTATGTTGAATCAAGTAAAATGCCTAATTCGTGCAATGGCTCTCAGAAGCAACAATAAATTTAAAAAAGGAGAATCACATAACTTTTCTTCAATCCTTTTTCTGAAAACAGAATTAAATAAATGCAAAATAATATTTTCCCAAATGTGAAACCTTACGTTGCGAGTGAGGCGAAGTTTCAGAGGAGTTGGTGAAGAACGGATGGCAGAAAACATAATGGCAAAATGATAACTTTCTCTAGATATTATTATACCAAGCACCGGCGTAGACAGTACCAAAAGCGTTTTTGAGGGGATTGAGAAAATGCTTCTGAGAAGGTGTCATGGGTATGATCTGTGCCATAACAAAAGTTAGAATCAAGGTGTCCTAAAAGAAATAACTTAACAAAGGTTTCCCGTACTCAATTGTGCCAGGGCTCTAGACTAACTTTTTGCACTGGTTGCACTGGTGCGCCTAAATTTTTTTCTTAGGTGCACCAGCACAAAAGTTAGGTGCACCCAAATTTTCAACCGCATCACATTTAACATTTCATTTTCACAAGTTCACTTTTTTTAGTTATCTATTCATTTATTTTTTTTAAATCACTGTCCATATAGACAATATTGACTTGTAAATGATTACGGTAACTAACAACCTGGTCAAAATAAAGTTCTTTATTTGAAGTACAATTCTATAAGAAAGGTAACTAAAACTTACTGAAAAAGTTTTAAGTGTTTAAAGTGCTTTACTGAGCTGAAATGTAAACTTTAAACTGATTTTGGTCCCCAAGAGCAGCAAATGCTTTCTTTGAAGCAGCATTAATTCCTAATTAAACAAATAAAAATGATAATACCATTTACTACCCAGATCAAGAGTTTATAATGCAGCCTATTTATTTATTTCTTCATTTTTAAGTATCAGAATATTATGGTTAATGCAGTAACGAGACGGTAGGCATATTATTGACATATAGGCTCCATAACATGACATGGCTTACCTTGGGCATGAGCATGCTCGACCTCAATGTGTTCAATAATATATTCATCGGTCTTCCTTTCCTCAAGATACGACTGTACACAATGACGCATTCCTTTGTGGCGATATATGTGTCTCCGTCGATTAGGTATTCCATGTACGCACTGTTCACAATTTGCACAGACGTCTTTTTTTTCAATGTATCTGCGATGTCTCCTATAAATTGGGTGCGCGTGACATCATTGCTGTATGTCGGGTTAACGTTCAAGCCATTTTTCTTCATAAGAGTTATTTCGGACTTGAATTTAGTGAAGGGGAGTTCTTCTTTTGCAATATTGTAGGCAACATAAAACTTAATTCTCATCTCGGCCTCGTCTAATGATCTGTTTGCTGCTGCCTGCCGCTGAAAGGCAGCGGGGAGAGGGGACACTTGAGCGGTGCATTTATCGCGGCATGTTATGTTTTATAGAAAATTCTGAAGTTTATAGTTTCAATTCTAAATGTATTAGAGCCAGTCACAGGGGAGGTTGATGGCTCCGTGTCAGAGCATTGGTTATGATTTTCACGATCAGGCCCTAACTTATCTTTCTTAATGAAAAATCTGTCAATCGTTCTTTTCATCTTCTCTCGTAATCCACGGCTACATCCACTGTTTACCTGATGGACTCACCTCTCTCTGTCTGACTGCATCACATGCATTTTCAAACGTACGTTCACACACACACAGGAATATCTGGACCACGGCCAATCAGAGGGGGGGTGGGACGGTATACGCTCTTCACTATCTCTGATTGGTTTAGACCATGATATGGGCCTAATATGTGTCTGTTGTTGAACAACCGGGAGACTCACGGAGTTTCGTTTTTTTCCCCTCGAACAACGGGTCGCACCGGTGCAACCTTTGATTTTTTTTTTTAGACGCACCATTGAGAAATTAGGTCGCATATGCGACCAAATTAGGTCGCATATGCGACCAAATTGGTCGCACTCTAGAGCCCTGTGTGCGCATATTTTTTTATGCTCATTTTCAAAACTTATGTGCATCTTGCGGTTTCCATACAAAGGTTTTTTTTTGCAATATTCCATAATGTGCATAAAAATAGGTGGATGGAAATGCAGCTATTAGGAATCTGAGACCAGCCTCATGTGGACGGTCAATGAATAGCAGTTTCAGGAATTTGCCATTCACTATAAACACACGTTTTCTCATGGGTCCATGTCAAAAAGTCCCTGGGAGACAGGCAGAACTTATGTGAGAGAGGGGAATATGAGAGAGAAAGGAGGGCTATGGTGAACAGCAGTTAATCTGGTTGTGTAATATATTGCTGGAACTTTTATTCCGTAGTTTTTGACCCCACTAATGGGTAAATTTGTGGTGGCGTATGGAGATGTATAGGATGTCACTTAAATCCACATTATCTACTATGCATGCATACATTCATTAAAAGTTTGACATGGGAAGCAATCGCCCTTGTCACTCAGTTGCCTGGATACCAGTCTCCTGGTTGCTAAACACCAGGCTTGAAGTTTTACATCATGAGCTATTTTTCTGAAAGTTAGAATATCAAAGATAAGGTTACCTCACAGTGCTGAGCCAGAGACACCTGCTCAGAAGTGTACAAGGGCTGTTAAAAGTGGTCTCTATTTACGACTGCTAAATGCACAAACATATAGGCTGCAAGCTCACTCTGAAATATATAAAATACAGAAATAGATCCTTTAATTGTTTAATAATCTTTTTTCAGAGTATGGTGGGGAGGGGAGTGAATGGGCTACACTGTACATATGAACTAAATCTGTATCAAAATTAACTTGTTATTATTAACTTGGTCTGTGAATTCCTTTTGAATTCTCTTAGTCTGGATCAGAAAAACATACCATTGTTTTTGTTGGGCCTCTCTATGTATGTCTTAGTTTCACCTTTGCTTCAATACACATGCCAGTAGCAACAGACTAGTCAAATGGTCCTTAATAGGTCTGATCATGTGTGTTTCAGGAAGGGTGAAGATAAACTGTGCAGAGCTTTGAGCTTTTGTGGTCAGTCACCTCACCTTGGTCTACATCATGTGTGCCAAACTTTGTACTTACTTCGTTCTTGTTACACCAAGATACACCATGTATCTGTCACAAGTCAATCACAGGGCAACATTCACTCACTTTACCCCTTATAAGTCTCTGAATTAGGTTGGATTGACACGACCCACCTATTGTTAAACTTTAAATTCAAATATAATGTGTTTGTTTCAAAAGTGTAATCTTTCGGATTTTTGTTTTTAAACGAACATTTAATTTGCCAGGTAACTCAAATTAAAATGTGAGAAAATGAACAATTGTCTTTTAGTTTCATTTTACACACCCCAAATCTGTGCCATCAGTGGCATCTAGTGGTGAAAAGAAGGGATAACTCTTTGAAGTACAAGACCTGCGATATGGCTTGACACAAAAGAGCACAATTTAATTATAAAGTGCTTGCAACAGTGTATAATATATTTTTTTATTATTAACAAATTTCACAATGTTTTGACCGTGTCTTTGCTTTTTGAGAGGACTTATTTTTTTATTGTCACAGCACTTTGTAACAGGTTTTGTTATAAAACATAAAAACTGTTCGTTCTCAATTTTTTAAATGTTTTTTTTTGTGAAAAAATTACACTAACTCTTAGAATTTTATTTTTACTTAGAATTTCAAGTTTGTTGTAGAAAAGAAAGCTAAGGTTTTATTAAAATAATGATATTAAGCATTGCCAGTTTGCCACAAAAACAGTTTTATATTTATTAGAGCAAATTGTAAAGTAAAATGCTCAAAAAGGCATTTTAATGGAGGCATGGATGTTGAATAGTCAGAATTCCTGGTGCAAGTCGGATGCATGAAAAATGGTTTTAATCCATAAATTGTTGGTTACTGCTATAAACTTTAATCATGGTGTAATTTCTCAATTTAAAAAAGTATATTCTTATTGAAGCCTGCAGAGGAAAGATGAAAACAACTCTAGAAAAAGAAGTCCAGAAAAACCAGTTTAAACCATAACGGCTGGCCGTTGTGTCACATGTTTCATAAGATGTTTTTGTTTTTAATCAAATGATTAACATTTTTGCTGTTTACCAACGTCTGTACTGTAGGGAAATCTGTCGATAACCTGTGATTATAAAGCAGTAGAAACACAGGTTGGATTTATTTAAGCATACTGTTAAAGGATTCTATTGGGGAAAATGCAAATAAATGTTATTGAAAGTTTTAACTTTGCCAAGTTTTCAATCATAAAAGATGAATAAAGATCTTTTAAATATAAGAATCATGATGCAGCATTTTGTGCTCCATGTACACATACACACACACACACGCACACGCACACACGCAAACTTGTTTTGAATCGTTCACATGAGAATAGTATTATTCAGCAATAATCCCAAACCAGTTTTTCCTATTTAATGCAACAGAGGATATTAAAAGAGTAAAAACAAATCTGGTTCCCATCAAAAGCTGTCCTACTGGATAATTCACAAGTTGGCATTTCGCCTTTTACCTTTGCCACCAGCAACATGACGTTTCACATGAATTGAGACACAAATGAATGTAGGTGAAGTCACTGTGATGAACGCAAACCGATGGTAACATACTGTGATCCGTGGGAAAGTATGCGCCTTTGTCTACAGTTTTATACTTACAACAATAACAAGGTGCAGGAACTATTATCTGCCTAAGTGTGTGTTTTACCGTTTCCCCTCATGTGAATATGAGCACATTTTTAATTTCTCAAATTAAATGTGATGAAAGGAAATAATAGAGCGAGTGTCACTACTATAATTGCAGGGATAGTTCCTCCAAAATGCATTTAAAAGTTTTTAGCTTAATAACAAATGTAAAAAAAAAACTAAAACTTGTAAATATTCACATGCAAATTAGAAATAAATGTGTCTTAAGCCAAAAAATGTAGGTGATACTTGAAGTTAAATATTTTTATAGCATTTAGCCTCTAGATCTGAAGGTTGCTAGTGTCAGGAACAATGTTTCTATACGAGCATCTTGTTGTAATGATTTCGAGTCTATGGGAAAAAGATTTTACGTATTTTTAACGTTTTTTTGTTGTTTTTTTGTACAGATTTTTAACGTATGTTGTAATGATTTTCGAAAGTTTTCAAGGTAGTAAATAATTTATTTATTTATAATTTATTTATTTTCATGTAGTTCACAATGGCTCGAATTTCCCCTAAACAAACTAGGTGGGACCATGTGATTGACAACTACACGCAGCAGATTTACTTCTGTCATTACATCGTGAAATCATTTACGCTGCCAATGATCAAACTGCTTCCCATTCTTTCGTTACTGGTTGCCATTCTTTAGCATTTTTCTCATTTTGATATGTGACATTTTGTAAGTGAAGTACATCACATTTGGTGTTGTCCTCAAAAGAAAATATGCCTTTTACTACATAGTGTGAAACTCTTGGGTGAATGAGTTGCCAGGCAGTTTTGTAGTTGTCCAGAAGCCTTTGCACTCCACGAATTATCACCTCTCAAACCCTGCACCAGACTTCAATCCTCTGACTCATACAGATACCCACACTATTAGTCACAGCGAGCAATAGACACATTTGCATGTGGTTGACCCCTATACTTTTCTCAAGCGTAGCTGTCATGTGTACAGCCTCGCTTTGGCCACTTGACCTCATGGTTAAGACCATTCTGACCAGCTGCCCCCTAACAACTGCTTATGCAGTGTGAACCGGTGTACCATGATGTCGTCTAGATAGTCGAATTTAGGAGGATGATGTATTTAAAGTTTAATGTGCTTTGCTCATTGCTCTGGACATATGCAATAAAATAAGAATTGACATCGGGTTAACCCTTCAGATGCATAATCAACTGTACTCTACAGACGGATAATCAGTGTGTTAGAGATGAGGGATCTGGAGTGGCTGACGTCATCCCATAAAGAAGGATGTTTATTTCAGATGAAGTACTCCAGTGGTGTGGAGTGACTGAGTCTGATATCTTGACGTTTCGTGTTAACAGTAGTTAGCACTGGAGTGATGTAAGGGTTTCACGTTTCATCTGCAGGATCACTTGGACTCACTTAATTTATATTAGTCAGAATAACGGAATGAGTTATAAATAAGAGTTACCAACTGTAAATTCATAGGAAGGCACAAACTTTATATATATTTATAAAAAATGTACATTTATTTTCTATTAATTTTTTTGAGTTATATTTTTTTTCACTACAAGAAACACATTACACATACAGTTGTGGATCACAGGTCTCCTATGAGAGATAAAAACAAGTGCTTGAGCATTGTTATACAGAGTCATTGCGCATCGGGCTGCAGCCTCACCATAGATTGGGAAAAGTGCATCTCTTCTTAGAATATGAATGGTAAATGTGAAATTCAGTGGTTTGTTTAAAAAAAATGAATGAAATCATGAATAGAAATGAAAAATAACCATAAAGTACACTTTACTGAATACATATACAGTGGTACCCCGAGATAAGAATGCTTCAAGTTACGAAATGTTCTAGATACGAAAGGTTTCGCAGGAATTTTTTTGCTTCGAGTTACGAAGGAAATTTCGAGATACGAAAAATAACAAACATTTCTGCTCTATTTTCCCCTTGTTTGTCTGACGTCGGGCTACGCTTACGCGTCCTTGCGCTCCTGCGAAGAAGAAAGTGTGCTTTAAGGGGCTGATTCGCCTTAAAATACTTTAAATCAGTTTTAAATCGAGCGAAACATTATGTATAGATTACCAAAAATGTACTATAATAGTGGTTCTCCCTGTGCTTGCGCGGGTTTCCTCCGGGTGCTCCGGTTTCCCCCACAATCCCAAAAACATGCGGTTTGGTTAATTGAAGAATCTAAATTCCCCTTAGGTGTGAATGTGTTAGTGAATGTTGATGGACTGGCGAACTGTCCAGGGTGTACACCTGCCTCTCGCCCAATGTGCGCTAGACCCCGGTGACTCCAAAAAGGGAATAAGCGGTTGGAAAATGAATGAATGAATGGTTTCAAGTGGTAGTAGAAGCAAGTTGAAGAAAATATATCAAATGGAAACAGTTCATTGAAGTTTTTTCTTCCAATTTAATTATTTGGCTAAATTCATGTATAACTGGTTGAAATGGTGGAACGAGATGGAAGGATGATACTTGTCAGCGGCTCTCTTTAAAAGCAATAGTCCAGCGAAGCAGATTGTGTTCCCTGGATACTCCGCATCTATTTATTAGCCTTCTCCCTCCTGTGACCTCCCCTTTATTTTGGAGCACTGATTCATCTGCAATTCAACCCCTGAAATACCCCAAAACATCTTGACTTAACAACCACCGAAAAGAAAATCTTTACACCTACACTATTCCAAGAAGACATCTGAAAATTAACAATTCACGATGATCTACTGCACTAGGTTTTTTTTTTGTTAATCAAGGATTTTGCTTTTAATAATTCAAAGTTTTAAATTATGCCCAAACTTCAATTAACTTTAAAGTTTTCTGAATTAAAGAAATCTAAACTATAGTCGTTTTGCTCTCTGAGTCGGTATTGAAAAAAGGAGAATTGAAGTTAAAATATTGCTTTGTTTTAATCTCATCTGGTGACAGTTGGAATCAGCTCATTAAGATTGTCTGTCACATCCCAGGGAATGTTGGCGGATGAGGGGGATGCAGACAAGGATTTTCTGCCCGGGAAATCGTCAGGTCACTGAGGACTATTTGATTTGATATTTCCACCTAGTCAAGTCAAAATAGAATTTAACAGCTAGTGTGATGCATAGCTTGAGCTCCAGGGCTTTGGTAGAAACCACAGTCAGTGGCTGAACAGGAGAATGCGCTTTTCAGGTTGTTGTTTTGAGAGACATTGCTGGGGACACGGGCTGGGAATGGAAAGGGTGGGGGCTGTTGCTTAATATCTATATCCTAGCAACTTATGGGGGTTATGATACCGTGTCCAGTTGTCGTCGGGGATTGGTCAGCATGTTGGCATTGGGTCCGCCCTTTTGCTCGTGGGCTGTAAAAAGATTAAAACAAAATTCAAACATCCTTTACACTTGACTCACTCCTGTGCACTTGACCCACTAGCACTTTAATCTGTCTCACAATTTTTGTTTTGTTTTGTGTTTTATGTTTATTTATAACTCCCGAGTTATAATTATTCAGTTATTCACATCAGCTGTAATACATGTGCTTGGGCAACTTGACGATAACCTTGACGACCTCAGTAAAGAACCCACGTCTTGCAGAATGACCTCTCCTTATGCAGCAGTACAGTTCTGCCCAGAGCTTGCCTTTCAACGGTAAGACAAGCTACTGTTTCTATTTCCCGATTCTAAAAAAAGGCATGTGTAAGATGAACAGATTTGTCCTCCTTATCCAGTCTCATTGCATGTTTTATGTAAATAGACATAACCTTGATAGGAACAAGGTTCCTAAAGTTCTCTGAAAGTAATGCTTTAGTACCAACTCTTCATTGAGGAGCTTCTGTTGAGTGAGGCATGCTAAAGCTGCTAACAGATAAAGATATGTCTGCTTCTCCAGCTGCTCTCTGGTTATGATATTTATAGGAGATGTGTTCTTATGGCAACATGAAGCATTTTGGCCAGATCTTTGTTAGACTGGTAACATGGTTAAATGTTCATGGATGTTGATTTTATTTTCTTGCAGCTTTGAAAAATGGTAAAGTACTAAAACCCTTATGCTTAGATGGTTAGAGTTTCTTAGATGCACTATGTGTAAATATTGCTACAAAAAATCAACTGTATCTTGTTCATTAGGTTTACTAGCATCTTACTGCTTATTATTACTGCGTATAAAAGAATCAGGACATAAACTTTATGCTAAGTGTAGTGCTAATGAGTTTTAGTAAGAAATAAGTATATTTAAAACTATTTTGCAATTTATACATTATATTAATATACATATTCACCAGAGTTGTAGCAGTATGTATGCGCACAATATACAGAAATGTAAACTTTTATTAAAATGGCGTAATCACACCAAATTTGTACACTAAGCTATACAGGTAAAATTACAAAATTTTGAGAAATGTATGTAATTTTTTTTTGTGATTGTATCCAGACCTGACTACAAGAATTTCTGCATTGTTAGCTCTCAGATCTGAAGCTCATATGGATATACCTGCAGAGATGGTTGCTTTTTACCCAGCGCACTTCAGCTGCTTTTATTTCCACCATAAAGCAGGAGAAACAAACAATTTAAACAGATAAAATAACATCAATAAAGTGGTTACAGAAAATAATAAATATTAAACATCTGTAAATATTTTACAGATTTTAAATTGAAAAATGTGTGGCTAAAGTCACTTTCTGCATGCCAGAAATAATTATTGTTTACTTGCATTATGTTTGGACAGGTGCAAAACCAAATTTTGTTTCATATTATATGATGCACATAACTCCCATCTACTTAATGTACAGTTAAATACTAGACCAAAAATTAATTCAGTTTATTTTGTTAAAATGTGAAAGCCATGAATAGTTTTCTGTTTAAATGGAAGTTAGGTCATGGGACCACTGTTCTTCATGCTCCATGTCCATCCAGCAGCCCCAGGTTTAATGGATTAGAGAAGGGTCTCCTTTGAACATTACCTGGCTTCTGATTAATGAAGATAGGGAGAAGCCCCTCTCACTTGTCTCCCGAGATTGCAGACCTCTGTTTGTTTTGATTGCATTTTCATCGCTGGATGTGCCCAACCTGTCAGGAGACAATAGGCGGCCCTGTTAAACTGTGACTTTTGACCCCATCCTGTCTGTGAGGAGCCTGCTCTATGTTTAAGTAGACGCAGTACAGCCTCTCCCCGAGGCAGAATGCATAACTCCCCCGGTAACCAGACACCCACCCACAGCTTCCAAAGAAGCTACCATTAGAGATGAAACCCACCCGACAGATCCTTAGTCAGAAAATACAGTTCACTATTGTCCTCGAGAAGAACATGATTTTTTAAGGGTACTAAACCAAAGATAGGCCTTTATGGAAGAGATGCAAACTCGAAAACTCAACTATTTGTGTCTCTGTATAATCTTTTTTGTGTCCAAGGAAAAGCATGCTGTAGCTATGGTATGAATACCTACGTGGAAAGGTTTTGTTAACCTCCACGCACATCTCTAAACTATAAGAAGGCATCAGTAGCGATGATACTGTCATTATGGCAGACGTATTACATCAGAGCTTTTTTCAAAACAATATGGTGTTATGGTTTTGGAGTGTGTCAAATCGATGCCGAAATTTGTCCTTTCAGAGCAGGCAACATTTAAAAAGGAAGAAGTTTCTTGTTCTTTGAGTGATGGTTCATCGCTGATTTGAAAATGTTTTTCTATAAAAAATAGAGGTAAATGATCACTTTCTTTCAGTTAAATTGGACTAAAACACTGATAAATAACTAAATAAGTTACAGAAATGACTTTAAGCGTCATCACATTTAGCACATGCATTTCAGTTTTGCATCACCTAAGACCTGATCCATTTCAACCAGTCTGGAGCAACTAATGAATATAAATAAATGAGTCAGTAATCATTCTGTTTACATGTTTGTTTAATAGGGATGTATGATATTGGCTTTAAAAAAAAGATCACTAGCATTTAATAATATCTGTGATGCTATATTGTTTACATGGACCAAATGTTTTACAAAGTACAATCTCAAAAGGTTAAGAGCACTTGGATAATGAGGAGCAAAGCAGCACATATTGTAATCAAAATAAATGTTTCATTAATTATAAAAGTTGGTTACTAAGCTATTTCATATGTTTGTTAGCTGTCTAAAATATTTAATCTAGCAAAAAGAATAGCTGTGTGTTGTAAAAATAAACAGGTTACATATTAAATAAACCAGTATTAATTGTAGACTGGTCATCATCAAATCTACTAAAACTATTAAGTAAAGTATGTGAGGTTATTTTCCAGTTTGCCCTTTACTAGGAACTGTTTTGCTCAGTAACTTTCAGTGGCACGCATATTATTTATGGAGGAGGGTCCACACTTACCTGGTTATTTTGAAAACGGGGATGTTTCTGTGTGGTTACACTGTTCATCCACACGAAAACGCAGCATTGTTTTACTGTAACTACTCATTTTTGAAAATGCCAAACAATGTGCTTCATTTTGAAAATGCGCCCGGCCCGACGACACATCTTAGTTTGTGATCATCTTCACACTCTGTGCTGGAAGGCACTGCTTTGTTTACAAAGTGTAATGGCATACAGAATGAGGACTGTGTCGTAGTTACATATATATGTATTCTATTTGTTCAACAACACAAATCAGCTGCCACCTCAAGGTTTGGTATGGTCCTTATAGCAAACGTTTATTGTTTTATTGCAAACATTTAAAAAAAAAAATCTGTGTTCGTATGGATATGGCTTGGTTCTCCCACACGTCCATCATCTCTCATTGCGAACGTTATCACTTGTTTCACTTTTAAACAGAACACTCTTCCCATTTTTTTTCAAGATTGAAAAGCATGTTTCACCACAGCAAATATCTAGTGTTCTCAAATATCTTGACAAGTCAGCAGTTTTGGCTCCAGTTGTTCTCTTCACTTGAGCTGCTGTGAAAGGTTTGCAATAACTCATGAGGTTGAATTGCTCTTGAATTACATCATCAGAATTATTACGTCATGAAAATTTATATCACAAAAAAACACCCCTTAATGTTCACTGGTGTTAAATATTAGCTCTTATTCAATATATATATACATCCAACTAACTCTACATTTTAGATCACAATGTATTTCCACTCCTTTATTACATACTGCACTGTACCTGGCTAAATGAAAAGGCAAAGACTATAATGATAGTAATATGTAATTTGATTTGTTGTAGGTGCCTTTTTTTTTTTTTTTACACTCAAGGGCACCTTACCACCAGAGATGCACAACAATTAAAACCATAAATGTGTAGGCCAAGAAGGAGGATATACGTAGAACTAAACGTTTTAATGATGTTTCTGCTGAGTAATGGAACAGTGTATGGTCACTGAACAATAATGGTACTCTATATTAATTGGAATGGCCGTTCCCTCTTTATGGTTTAGTAATATGTCTATAAACTTCCCCTGTCAGTTCTCTGGTTGTGAATCAAAGCTGGATATTTTAAAACATGGGTTCTGCACCTTCTCTGGAACCATGATGTCACTCTCCAAAATCCCTGTCAGCCATATTGTAATTCTAGATGTGATCTCCCATCACTTCATCCGCTGTTTTTCTGACCTTTATGTTTACATCTTCCATCAATCGTAATTGGTTAATTCTCCTGGGATGGATTTTTATGGTAATGAACAACGTGATGTCATGGTATCAGGGGTGTTAATTCACCTCATTGAAACATGCCCTGCTGCAATGTGTGACCTGAGACAGCATCCACGCAGCACCTGCTGAACTCCTATAAAGTCCTCATGCTCTCACCAACTTGTAATGCTTACAACATTGAATGCAATAACATATCAATGAGAGACAGAGACATGTTCTCCCCATACTGAGAGCGACTGGAGCAGTTTAACCTCTGCATTCTCTGACATGAGAGAAGTGGTATCTTATTTTGTGGTTTTACTAAGTGTGGTGGCAAAAGCTAAATCTAAGTGCACTGACAATTGTAGAGACATTTAGCACTCTAAGCACTATAACTGAGAGACAGACCTTCACGATACACGATATAGATGACATACTCCATGACATAAACACTTTGCTTAAGTTGCTTCCTCTTGTTTACAGCCTCTCGCTACTTATTGAGATGTTTGGAAAAACATTAGGAAGCTTAACTCCTGCTTTTTGATTTAAAGGTAATGATTTTATTCCTTCCCTCTTTAGTTAACATTAAAAATGTAATAATTATACAGGTACCTGAATTAACTGTATATCTTAAAAAAATAGCTCATAATTATTTATTGACTAATGCAACTGAAAAACAATAAGATATGTTTAGTTTGTTCCAAAACTTGAATATTCCGTACAATTTCAATTTAATGGTTTTACTGTAATAGGCCATAATTTTTACATTAAGCAATACATACATAGCTAGTCACATCAAGCAATAATTTTGTTTTAAAACATTTATTTTACTGTCAAAATTTAGTGTTCCCTAAAATGTTGTACATCCATGATGTGTATTCTTCCAAAATGACAGTTTTCATCAATTCATGTGCAAATGAACAAAAATAAAGCAATAAATAACATTCCAAAATGACAGTTTTCATCAATTCATGTGCAAATGAACAAAAATAAAGCAATAAATAACATTTAAAAGGGATATGTAATTGTGGCAAGTGCCAAACGTACACATAATAAACTATATTGAAGCTCCACTTTCTAAAAAAAGAAAGATACATTATTCTTTTGGTATGTTCAATATTGTTTGAAAAATGATTTATGTACAATTTAAAAAGACATTTCTGTTTTTGAGTGAATTAAATTTAGGAATGAATAAAATATGAACTCATCTATTGCTGCACAGACAGCTGCTTAACAGAGAAATACACTTGACCAAAGCTTTTCTAAGAGCTGCAGAAGATCTCTGATATTATGAAAAAGAAAATCTATAAATGTACGCATTTTTTCCTAGTTTAATGCATTTTCTTGGTTACTTCACTGATCTTGACATACAAATAGTGTTGAAATGAATCTTACAGTGACCATTTTTTGTAAAGCATTTTTCAAATGTCCAGTACAAAATTTCAGAATCAGCAGAGTTCAAATACTTCTGTCTCTCACTGTAGCCTAAAGCTTTCCTGCATATTCCTACAGCTCGCATCACTAAGTATTCTGAAGTACAGTACCCACTGTTCTACTGTTGTCCTTGTACTGGTTATGGATGATCCTTTTAATAATGCAATAAACTAAACAAGTCTAGTTGGGTAAAGTTTTTCAATTTGCTTGCTCCTTTCAAAGCTTCCTAAACTGTCCAGTGATTGATAAATTGTGATGTTGTTTTTTCTTTTGCAATGGAAATGTGGAGGACGAAGAGAATGAATGTAGTTAATTGACAGAATAGACTTAGCATTTGTGTGTCTTCCAGTGTGCCAAATGACAATTTCTATGAGGCTTAAAGTAAACATAAGGTTTGAAAAAGCCTTTATCCCCAGTGACAGGGCTAGCAGCACATCGTTGTCCCAGTAATTCAACTCAAGCATTCTCTTTGTGGCACTCCTCTTTGCCGAACAAAAACAAAAAAAAGAGAGAAAGAGAGTCGACAATGTTGTTCTTGTCATGAGCAATGTTTGGGAGATCCTTAGAAAGAAAAGTGCAAAACAGGAATCTTCCATGGTACTGAAGAAAAATTCCAAGTGCAGCTTTTGAAATCTTCTAGTTTGTCTCCATTTGTAAATAGTAAAAGAATAAACTGATTTAATGACAATACTAAAGAAAAACAGCTTTCTACATTTTAAATCTTAACCTTTTCCACTATTATTTATGATAGACTGTTTTGTGGATCCTATTCACATTTCACCTGGACACCAGCTTTTATAATATAGCAAGTTGACGTCATTTATAACAGAGCGGGCCTAAGATCGATCCTTGTGGTACCCCATACCTAAAAGCTGTTAATCTGTATTATTTTGCATTACGTTTTTTTTCTAAACCAACTAACAAGATTATATAAAAGGCTATAAAGTTATATAAAACAACCTTAGAGTATAAACTATAATGTAAATCGGGCTCAACCAAGCAGTTACGACTTTCTTTAGCAACAAGCATTTTTAGTACTGCACTCACTGATTACCCATGATCCCTCAAAGCTTTTAGTTACAATTAAAAACAAAATTGCCACCTGTTTAAGTTTAATATTTTCACTACTTTTAATATGTTTGTAAATTTGATCAAATTCTCGCATTGAAATGTCACTTTACAGTTTGTTTTTAAACTGTCATTTTGCTTCTTTGTCTTAGATACAGTGATGTGCTTAACCCTTATAGCATTTAACATTTATTAGCCATAGTAGCATTGCATAGTTTATAAATATCTCTTCACTTCACAGAATGCAGGGGAATTCCCCGCCCACTCTGGAGTGCCAGTTAGATTATGACTTGACACCCCAACTCCCAGACGCTCACACAAACCTGCAAGCATACGTTTACTACCTTAAACCCCTATCCACAGCCAAGCCCAGTTGAGGCACATGCATTCCGAGAGCTGCATAGCGGTGGTGTTGCTATCATATAGACAGAGAGGGGGAATTCCGCTCTGCTTGGTCCTCAGCGTGTGCTGTTCCTCAGCATGAACAATGAGACGCTGGAGTCATGTTTCAGATGGAGAGGCTCCTCATGTTTTTCCTGACAGTCGTATTCTCTCCACTAGTTCTAAATGTCATGTTAACACTGGTTATTGCTGTTGCATTAGAAAGGTACAGAGCATGGTCTTTTTGAAGAAGAGGTCAATAAGATTAAGGCGTTCTTTTTCATCACCTCTTTATCAGTTATTCCAACAATAATGAGATTTTTATCTATTTAGTTTTTTTTTACGGTTGTTTTGGACATTATGAATGATTTTAAATGGTAAAGCATAGATATATATAGTGTGACGAGGTAGCGGAAATGATCAGCATTGGCTTCTCATCAACCTGTGCACTTTCTGCTTTCACTGTTCCACGCAGAGAAAACTGATTATTTCCCTCTGCCGGGAGCATTGAATTGAAGACGCAAGAGCAACCGGTACACAAAGGAGCCCAGGAGTTGCCCACCGACCGGGTCTAAAGTCTCGCCCCACTGGGCCAGCTGAGTCATTAGGCTTGCCTAGTTTCTTGTCCCCTGGAAGAGGGTGCGGGTCACTCATATTCCGACAAGGAGTCGATGATGTGGCGCAAGGATCCAGTAAGCTCAAAACCCAAAGCAGGGCGGATGAACCAGCACAGCAAGATTCCATACCTCTGGTTCGGAAACCCACACGCCACTGGACTGAGCAGGGTGAAGACACCCCGGAGTACTCTCAATGCACTACTCGGAGCTGCGCCTTAATCTTATTGACATCTTCTCCATAGAGGCCATGCTCTGCACCTGTCTAATGTAACAGCAATGACCAGTGTTAACATGACATTTAGGACTAGTGGAGAAAGAAAAAAATGTATGTCTCCTCTATGGAACATAAGTCTGTTAATCTGTGTAACATTTATTTAGTTAGGTTACTTATTATTTATTAATTAGTTATTTTATTAAACTATTTTGTATGCATATTTTTTGCAAACACAAAAAAAATAATTCTTTTAGCAAATAATATTGTTCATGTTCATAAGAATTTTTTTTTCACATAAAAACAAGTTTTGTGTATTTTTATTTAAGATTTTATGTACTATTTTTTATTTAAAAACAATGTAAAGTTGCCATAATTATAGCATTTATAATAAATATTTGAGCCATCTTTGCTAGCACCGTACCGTTAACTTTCTAAATATTAATCAATAAAACATCTTTTAATTGCCTAATTTTTGGGGCGTCCGCAAAACGTGCCGTTTACCCCTGTTTCTCCCATTGTCATGCTTTTACCACTACCCCTGCTGGCAAACTGTCAGATTTCGCAGAAACATGAACATGAAGAAATGCGATAATTGTACAGTTTTTGCTTAAATTTGTTTCTTTCTTGTTTAGACTGAGGGAACCAGCGGCATGTCTCTCTTGGACTGAAGGATCTTTCCTGGCTTCCATGTCTCAAGCACAGGCCTCTCAGGGCTCTGATCTTCTTGGACAAGATGTGCTCAACCAGTTACTGGAGATGCTGGATCAGTGAGTCTCCATATACCCCACAAGATGCATGATTAAAACATCTATACTCTGAAATATTAAATTTGTTTTTTTAAGTAAAGTTGTTCTGTTTGTTCCAGGTCTGCATTACATTCGATGCAACCCATCGAACTAAACTTCTCTGAGGGTTCTTCAGTTGGATCAGCATCCAATACTATACAAATCAGCATGGACTGCATCACAATGCGAGGGTCCGAGGAGCCGCTGACTGTGAGTAATTCCCCTAAATGCAGCTTTTGACAAGCTCTATCACATTTGATAAATACTTTGTTTAAATAGTTTTGCTGGAAGAGTATGAGCTGTAGTTAATGCTGGGGCCTCGCAGATCGACTCCACTTTTGCTGGAGACTGCTTGTGGCTCCCCTCCCAGCACAGGAATGCAGTTGTCCAGTAGTAAAGATGGGAAAAAGGGAGAGACTAAGCAACGCTTTGCTTTCTGGCCCTGAGGGATTATCTTTTCTCTTGATCTGGTGATTAATACCCCCCACACAACAGCACCCGCCCCCATCTTCCTCGCAGTAAAGACTGGGCGTGTTGCTCAACATGGCACGCTAACACTCTCTGCTTTGCCAGCAAGCATTCATGGTGCAACTGCGGCACCATGCCAATCACTGGGGGGAAGTGATGCTCATTGAACACTTTTGAACAAACATTTAGTTAATTTAGTGAGGTCTGCAAATTTGCCCATCCTTTTAAAATGAGGTTGTTGTTTTTTTTGTTTTTTTTTTAAATACTCCTTTGATAGTGGAAGATAAAGCTCATGTTTTAATGTGTGCCGTTTTACCAGATTCAGAATGTAAAATTTAGGTTCCATCAGTGCTAGCAATGGCTGAAATCACGATAATGGCATTGTTGAGTTTGTCATTTCCCTCAAGATGACTGTTTTAGATATTAAACAAATCAACTTTACTTCTTTTTGTGAGAATTTATTACTTTCAGACTCCCCTGTTATTAAGTTATAATGTGTCACTTCTATATTTTTAAAGAGTCATAAACTGAGAAATAAGAAATACTTTTTTGACACAAGAGCGGATGGAACAATAAAGCTACAGCAAATAGTAATGACAAATTTTGTGTGTGTGTGTGCGTGTGTGCGTGCGTGCGTGCGTGCGTGTGTGTGTGTGTGTGTGAGTGTGAAACATATTGCTTTTAATAGTCCGTGATAAAGTGACATGAGTCACAAGAGAACAGTGGACCAGAAAACTTTTTTGTTTTATCTAAAATCTGAGCCTGAAGTGGAAAGGGTTACTAGGAGCAAACCAGTCTTCGGATGAGAACATTTGATTGTCATCTTCACTTTTTCTTAAGATTCGTTTAAAAATGGGGGCCGCTGGATTTATTCAAAGCTACCTACCGGAATACACTGCAAGAAAAAGGTCTTCTGAGTAAGACTTCCAATGAGTATCAATGCTTTTAATAATTCTTTTTCCATTTTTAGAATGCTAATATTTCAAAAGTCTCTTATTTATTTAACACATGGACATTTCCTATGCACACATTTTTTTTGTTTTACAAGAGGGTCAATTATGCAGTTCCTTATCCAATATAATGAAGTCATGTCCTACCCAGTTAGAGAAAGGTGTCCATGACAGCGTTGTGAGATGTCCGTGACCTGCGTGAAGAATTTAGCAGCTAGAAAAGTGCATTTATTCAGTCCAGCAATGTTTTTGATGTAAAAACTGTTATATCCAAAAACGTGGACATCCATGAACTGGTAAATGTACAAACAGACTCACTGGAAAAGTCCTCAGACCATAGAAGTCTCACTCACTCACCCTTGCATTCACACAGCTGTGCAGTTAGATACCACTGAGACTAGCTTGAATGTTTTTGAACTGTGGACAAAACCGGAGCCAAAGAATCCTTGATTCCTGGAAGAGAACATTGTCTTCTTTCCTTCCGAAGTGGCTTTTGTGTCTACTGTTAAGCTTGCAAGCTTTCCAGAATTTATGTTAACGAGGTAAACATCTTTCCAGTGTCAGGCGGGGTGTGGTGCCAACAACGTCAAGGTTATGGGGTTGTTTGTTTATAAATACGGTGTTTGTGATGTCATACATAGCTTTCTGATAAAGGGAATGTACAAGCAGAGCCAGCAATGGAAGCACGTCCGGGGATTGAGTGATATCTGAAAGAAGTGTCAAAACAAAACCTCTTTTCAGCATTCAATCTGCTGATTGGTTATGCATAACGTCTTTAAAGCTATAAATTGGAATATGACTGTATTTTAAAAATGTGCAAATTTAAAAAAAATAAACTCCCATTGGAGCCTTATTTTTTTAAGGGAATATGAAACTATACAATAAAATAGCAAGAAAAACAATGATACAAATAATACAGATATATTCATACTGAGCACTTTTTTACGAATCATAATAAAATTTGATTGAAGGAGTTTATATTTTAATCTAAAAGGACTTTTTCTTTTAAAGGTGTGCTTTCTCTGTAGCTGCAGGGCAGAAATCTCGCACAGCACCTGCTGCTGTACCAATCTGAGTCTCTCTCTCTCTCTCTCTCTCTCTCTCCCCTCTATCTATCTCTCTATCAATATGGGGGAGGGCAGAGAGAAATAGCAAGGTGTGGAGTCAAGTAGAATGGAGGAATGTGTGAACATTGGAAAGGTTGTGTACTGACATCAAACAGTTCAGTCGAGCTCCTGGTGAGATTCTAGATATCTATAGAAAATGAAACCATATAAGAGAGTGAGAGAAAGTGAGACGATTGTTTGGAATGTAAATGTGTTGTTAGGTTTATGTTTTGGATTTAGTTCATTTAGGAAATTCTATCTTTTTGTGTAATTACAACTAATTCTAGCTTTTTGTGTTGTATGCATATCATTACCATATCAGCCAGTGGAAGAGAGAACGCTTCACTAAATATTTGTTCTGCAGGTGCCTGTTCTACTTCACCTTCAACAATAATGTATTTGGAGTAGAGGACAATATTGTATTGGAACAGCGTCTTTCTCCAAAACAAATGCACACTGTATCCATCATCAACCGTTGGAAAAATAGCCTTTCATAAAGTGATCCAGCTCTGTATTATTATATAATTAATATACAGTGCTACCACGAGATACGAATGCTTCATACTATGAAAAATCCAAGATATGAAGAGTCTCTCAAAAAATATGTTGCTCTAGGATACGAAAAAAAATCCAATATATGAAAAACAATCAGTTCTGCTCTTTTCAGTTCCACTTGTTAAGCTGCGCTTCTGGGTCCTGGCTCTCCTATCCCTCATTGACAGCAATAGTAAAAAGTGCTGATACTTTAATTTTTATCACACCAAAAATGCTTTAAATCATAAGTGAAAAATTATGCATAGATTAAAAATAAGGGGCTATGACAAAAGTTAGTCAAGCAGTCCTAAAAGAATTAACATTTTCTAAAGTGGAATGTGCTGTTATGTAGCGCAAGTTAGAGGAGAAACCCGGGACACCTTCTCAGAAGCTCTCTCTCAATCCCCTCACACGCGCTTCTGGTACTGTTTACGCACATGCTTGGTTTAGTGTTGGTGTTCAAAATTCGTGAAATATCTCGAGAAACTATAACTTTCCACCTCCTCCCACACTTCGCCACATTGCCTCACTCGCAAGATAAGGTACATATTATTTTGCATTTTATTTATTCCGTTTTATTCTTTTTTAATTATCATTTATTACATTAACAAAGTGTAGATTTAAGGATTGAAGAAAAGTGACTTGATTTTTCTCAATTTATTCTGTTGTTTCTGAGAGCCATGTAAAACTTGCTTCGACATACGAAAAATTCAGGATACGATGGACACCCTGGAACGAATTAGTTTCGTATCTTGAGGCATCACTGTATGTCACTTTAACTTCTTCACAAAACAACTGAGTGGTTAATGCATATGAACAGACCATGTGACGCTGCATCTTTTTTTTTTTTTACTTTTATTGCCAGTGCTGTAATGTAACTTTCCTTTTAAAACAAGAAGTGCCAAAAAGACACTTTAGGAAAACAAACCCTTTTTGAAAATAAAGTAAATGGTTCATGTTATAGTCTCCTGTGGACAAAAACAAATTGGCACATTTGGTTTGACAAAGATGGCAAAAAAAAGGTTTTAAAATTATGAAAACAATTGGTTTATGTTAGTTTTCATGTAATAAATACACGGCTGAAATTGTGTTAGAAATTAGGTTAAAAAAATAACTAGTTTACATGAAAAATGTGCCATTTTTCGCAGTTTAACAGTTACATTTCACAATCGATTTACTTATGAGACAAACCTCTTTATAAAACACAAAGCATTTTTAAAAGTTACACAATTAAGAAATCTGTTTTGTTAGATTTCATATCATAAGTGCATATGTATGCCTCATTAAGTTATTGTAAATCACAAAAATGTATTAGACTAATAATATTAACGATTCTCAATAAAGCCTCATTTATGACATTTGTTTAAAAAAAACAGAAATTCTGCCTTTGCTGATACTTCAGAACCATTTTGTTGCTAATCTGAATCTCTTTTCAATGAAACAAAAGTTCAAGTCAAATGTTCCTTTTTTTTCATCTGTTCACTATTTTCACAATTGTTTACATTTTTTAGATGGCTTGTACCAATTATTTTTTTAAAGTGGCTTATACTTTATACATTTTCTAGTTATTTTATAGCAGTATGTTAGATAGACTTAAGATTCATAATGGTCTTTAAAAGTCTTAAACGTGACATTGTAAAACCTGCAGAAACCCTGTGAATATATCTTAGAAATTCAAGTCTAAATTGGTGATGTGCATCGGGGGCCAATGAGGGCGGTTGCTGTTTGGTTCGGCTCTCATGTAACTCACTGATTCTGTGCTGGTGAGACACCATCATGGTTTTAAACGAACTTTTAATAACAGAACAGAATCCCTGGAAGACTAGACAGGGATCAAAACAGTGTTGTGGCGACTAGTGCCAATTATGCCATAAAACCTTCCCAAAGTTCATAGTACAGGTGTTGACTTTTGCTCTCTGATGTCCACAGGTGTTTAGGCTGTTGAAATAACAAACAGCTAATTATCTTGAACTAGAGCTTCTGCGGACATCGGTTCATTTAACGCAGACTGTCAAAGTGCAGAAACTGATGATGTGAAGAAAATATTCTTAAAAATTAAAGATCAATTGTTGATTTGTGTGACTCCTAAACGCTAAACCTATTAAAAGTCCCTCTAAATTTGTCGTTTGGTTTTTTTTTATTTCATCAAATCAACACAATTACTGAGATTTGTTTGATTTCTAGGATAATCAAAATATAGTGCGAGGAAAAGAAAAGCTCTCTTGTTATGCGGGTGATGCCGCTTTTGTAAAACAGGTGTCTCAGGAGCGCTCTCCAGCACCTGACACATGACACCACAGTAATCCCATGCTCGTAAGCCCAAACAGCTCTTTAAGTGTCCACACAGATCTAAGTGCAGCATCCTTTGTCTGAGGCACTCGGTCGCTTCAGCCAGGTTCACAACCTTTATCCACAGCCTGCATGTTGCCTCTCAGTAGCCTAATTGTTTTGCCCGTGTGCTGTTGAATATTTGAAAAAATATTTATTACCCTATGAATAAGTTCTTATTGGATTTAAACCATTAAATATATTAAAGATTGTATTGTGTTTTTTTTTACCTTCTTTTTGCTGGTTTTCACCAGAAATGTATTCCACCTTTTATAAAACAGTTCCCCTAGTGAAATGAAGTCTCATTCATGGATTACTTCTGACTGGTTCTTTGGAATAATTTGTGATTGTTAGGTGGGTCAGGTTTAGGGCTTCAGCCCTTTGTCCACTTTGCCTATTGTCACCTAAGGCTGTCCCTTAATGCCATCACCTGTGACCCTCACAGGACACATAAATAACTTCCCCACCCAGGATAACCTTTCAGGCAGTGCAATCAAGATTTAAAAATAACTTGTTATATTAACAGGTAATTAACACTTTATAAACCACAAAAAGACAACACACGCTCACAAACGTAAATTATTTAAAAAGCAGTTAGACTATGTATTGATTATTATTTAAAGTTTGGGTTCATTTTTTTCGACCTTTTGTTAAACATAGTTTTTTTTTTGTATTTCAGAGAAATATATATTTCTTAAAAGCACAATTTCCCTTTAAGTTAGCAGCTGTTTTAATGGAAAATAGTACTCAGACTGGTTTTGTAAAGGGATGCTTTTAACATGTTTCAGGAGGAGCAATCATTAAGCTTTTATCACTCTTTAAGCCCGTTTTATCTTTCTCATTGACTGAGCTCATCCCACCTTTCTCCTAACTGGGGTATAATACAGATTTTATCTGTGTCTGGACAGCTTGTCTTGTATGTTCGTACCCACCACTTCATGCTTAGACTACAAGGCAGGCTCTTTAATAAATTAAAGAGTGGTGGTGAATAATCCCTCATTTTCAACATGACCACAATTAGATATTAATGAAATATCTAAATATTTTTCCTAGTTTGCTGTACATATCAGACAAGCACTGCTGTGTTTCAGTGTCTCATTGCACAAATTCTTCTTAGACATTTGTGATCTGCCATAGAACCCAGTTCAGAGCATAGTTTTACAATTCTACCAGTTCAGGAGCCAATTTATTAATTGTAATTTTTTTTTAGTTTCTAAGTCTAAATAAATGTACTTTCTAAATTCCCTTCAATTATACATTTTAAAAAGCTCCATAAGCCTTGTGATGGACTGGGGACCTGTCAACGGTCTATCCGTGCCTCTAGCCTAATGTGCACCAGCAGACCTCCGTGATGTGTACAGATGTTGTTACTGAACAAAGTGATGTCTGCAGTTCTTGCAGAGCCCTCTGTGATTTCCCTGCACTCTGCAGAACTAAGGGTCTTAAACCCTATTCTTTAGGTGGCAACCAATGTTTTTCTAAAGTAACTAGAAGTTTGTTTAGCTAATAGTTGCCAACCCCTCCCTTCTACCAGCCCCATTTACCCCCAAGAGAGTGGCAGCTACTGTTTTGCCGCGTTTTAATTTGAACCTTTAGTAAATGTAAGTTTAATGTTATACTAGTGACAAGTGAGTGTAAATGTGTTGTAAACCCACACAGCAATTTTATCTGACCCAACTTTACCCACAGAATTAGCTTTTGCATGGCTTAAGTAACACAATGATGTAACTACCAATGATATCTGGCCTATGTTTTGTGTGGCACCACACTTTAAAGTGATCACAAATTTATTTGAAAAAAAAAAAAACATTTCACTAGATTGAAACAAATAAGAACAATTCTGATTTTATGCTGTAGGAGCCATATTTAAATAATGAAATAAACTTGATTTGTTTTGTTCTATTGCAGTGAGTCATAATCCTTTGCTTGTTTTTTTTTTTTGTTTAGATATTTTCAGTTACACACATATGCATCAAATTAGTAGTGTGGGCGTCATCAATGATTCCAAAACTAACAACCATAAATATAACTCAAAGTCTAGTTTAACTCTCAGTAGGTGTAGGTAATTGCGTGAATAATGAAGAAGAGTGTGACACCACATTAGCACCTCAGAAGACAAAGCGATTTAATGTCTGTTCTTTGTGCTGTATCTTCTGATGGATCTAACATGAAGACGTTTAAATATTTACAATGTAGTGGGTTGGATCCTGGTTATCTGAAACAAGATGTAGAATGTTCAAAACAGATCTACGGTAGTCATCTCTGATAGATACAAGCTGTCAAGCACAGCCCTATTGTTTCTCGTGAGACTGTCAAAGGGCCATGCTAGAGGGTCCCTGGAACATGAGGAGGAACTCTTTCTTATGCAAACTGGGCCTGTGATTGCTGAAATAGGGGCAATTTAGTGCTCGAAGCTAAGTGTAGAATGGGGATTCCCTCCAAGGATAATTTGTCTTGAGGCTTGGTCATTTTATGCAGATTTACTGCCTCTAATTATACATACAATTCTTATTTACATGTACACTTTATTTAAAAATTAAACATTTCCTTCTGTTTCTTTCTTTTATGTAGTCTGTATACTTAGTATTTGTTCACATTTATCAGTTTTTTTTTTTTTTTTAAATACTGGAACATTTATGTAACACGCCTATATAATGTTAAATAACCGTTGCAAAAGTGCTGCATTGTGAAGCATCCAGCTCTGATTTACACTTCGTAACTCCTCAGGGTTAAAGCTTGAGGAAGCAGCTAAAAGTAGGGTGTGGTGTTGCACTCTGGTATTGGACAGGTACCTTCTCGGGACCTCCCTCTTTGTCCCTGGTATATATGGGAATCCATTTGAATTCCTATAGAGAACTTAAGCCTGTTCCGTTCACCTCAGTAGCCCACATCACACTTTTAGGGATAAAAGAAAGAAAACACGGGGTAAGAATCCTGGAGACTGTGGAGCAAACAGCGGCTGCACTGCTCAACCTCAGCGCCAACATGTTGTACCTGGAGACCAATGCTCCCTCATCATACAGCGAGGTAAGGCCTTGACATTGCCGCTGCCCAGATGCTTATTCACTGGAGTCCCAATAGTTAATTTTGGGGTTCTCATTACAACATTAGGCAGTGACACCCACTAGCAAAGTTTTTGGATTGCATTAGGTGTATTTTTTATTTTTTTTATTTAAAGTAAAAACATGCGATATTCGCATCCAATTTTATGTGACCATTGGCTTTGTGCAGTCTCAAAGTCATTTGTGGATGATGTTTGATGGTGGATTTAACATTAGTGTGAAAAAAATGAGCTTAAAGATAAAAATCAACTTGGATTGCTTTAATGGTGTGCTTAACTGTTGTTTTGTCTACGGTGTACCGCTCTTGGGTTGAGTCAAGGTATTTGGCAAATAATGGATCTGTCTGAGACGCTGAGACTGATAATCTTGTTTGTATAGAACAATGGGCTGCGATTGGGCCGTTTGCTTTTAGAAAGTACTAATGGACTACTACTTTTTCTAAACCTTGATATCGGTCTTGTTACTTACGCTTGATTATCATTAATGGCACAATCATATTTACCATCCATTATAAGTTTAGTTAAGAAAATGTTTTTTTTATGTTACATCTACTTAATTTTCCCTTTGTTTTCATAGAGTTGGTAGCTAATGTGTTTTTAATTGGCCCAAGATTACATTTGTCAAATCACAAGTTGTTATTTGCCACTTTTGAATAGCTAGTGAGTGAGTTTTTTTTACATTTTTTACAATGTATTTATTTTTGTAACTTCTCTCGATTGACAAGTATTTGGGTATTGCTTGTAAAGGATCTTTATGGAACTGATTTTTCCATTCAACCTCTAAAGAAATGAGCATCTTAACGCTTCAAAGATACTGGCTGCAGCTCTGTTTGTTCACCCTCATTCCTTCCTGACAGGTGGTAGTTCAGACTGTGATTTCAGCACTGCCTTTCTCATACACAAAGGTGTTGTCAACACAACACCGTTAACTCTGAGCCGGAGCTGTTGGCAGAAACACAGCACAGTCCCAGACCCCCACCCCTTCTGTTTTTCGAGCTTAATTTACTCAACAATCTATGGCCCAAAACTTTGATTAATACTTTTGAATCTTTCTGTCGTGTTATGGTTCGGGAATAAAATCAAAGTTTTGTATTATAAGGCAACGCTTCGAAAAGTGGTGGAATGTTTCGATTTATTTGAAATTTTGTTCCCAGTAATCATTGAGTTTGATTATTAGTTTAATGCCAATATATCAGCAGTTCTGTAAGATTGGTTCTAAGCATCCGTCTTCCTCTCATGGAAGGGGCTTTAGGTCAAACTGCAGCTCGTCTGAGTGATAGATTGCGGAGCCACTTTGAAGAGTGTGCGCATCAGAGTGATCCTGAGAAGTCTAGGGATCCTAATTGCTTTAACTGTGGTGGACAGAGATAAAATCATGTGCTCTGCCTAGCCCACTGGGTATGAAGTGTGAAGAGAAAAAGACTCACCCTCCCCCCCGAACCTACTCCAATTTACTGCTTAATACTCTCTACCCCTGTGGTCACTCATCAAGGCCTTACAGATGTTCTCAACACCCGTCCCAGGTTACAGACTGCCAGGTCAGTGGAACACACCCAGGAATGGCAGCCATTTAACCCCCCAGGCCAGGGCAGCCTCAGCTCCTGTCAGTGCTCTTCAGTTTGGAGCTTTCATTTTGTACTCAGACCGTATAGTGTTAAGTTGGGGTTAGAATGAATCAGTGGTAATTTCGGTTAGTTACGCTCATTAGGAACCATGTAGTGGAATCCGGAACTGTTGGAGTTTGCTTCCAAGGCTTTGCATTATTGGAAATTAACACAATGCTTTGTAAAAACATTTGAGAATGTGATGGTGATGAAAAACACTATTTTCTGGTCTTTTCCAAGATTTTGCCAATGCACTATATTACTCTTCATTCGTATTTACAGATTAAAGCATTCAGATAGAAGCTTTCAGCATGCAGTTTATTTTTTCTTTCTGTGTTTGCATTGGATATCTCCTGTTTCTTCGTAAATGTTCCAAAAAAAATCTAAGTGGGGCTGATAGGTGACTAAAGTCTCTAGAGGAGAGATTATCTGTCCAGTTCTTTCTGCAGGATCCGGTCAACCCCTGCGACTGTAATTATTATGATTAAAAAGCAACTAGACTCATTCCTTTATTTATTACAACACTTGAAAATGTGGCTTATTTTATTTGCTTGACATTTTGTTTAGGTTTTTTTATTTAATGTATTCTTATACTTTAAACTATTTACCCATCGTTGTGTAATTTAGTGTTTTGTTTTGATTTTGTTATATTTTCGGAATTACACAGACATTTCCTAAATTAATTCTATAATATTTTAAATCAAAATGAGTTTATTTGATTTCTGGGTGCAACACAATGTGTTTATACATTTTATTGTTTAAGATTTGTTTTTTTTTTAAACCTTTACTTAGATTTCTGCAACATTATAAATTTATATTTTAAGAAATGACTACTTTTTTCCATCACAGTGCTGTAATGTTCTCTGGTTTTATTAAAACCTGTTGCAACCATCTACTAAATACTAAATACTACTAAACATCTTGAAATCCCAAGAGCTTCAAAATATTACATAATATTACAAAGAAATTTCAATGTCTTTTCCTGGCAAAACAAACTTTTTTCTTGCTAATGTCTAATGTGCTCTATTTTCGAATAGTGTAGTGCTAAATTGCAGCGTAAACTTTTTGTACAGTCTAGAGGTGTCAAGTTTTCTCAAATAAAAAAAAAATCACAATTAAAAGCAAAGAGTTCAGAAAAACGGATGTTGCTACCTTCTACAACTCCCATCTGAATCACTAACTTGGATTGCTCATCTGCCTGGAGGCAGGTGCAGCAGTGTTTGTGGACGGGTCATGGAGTGTGAGGCCTGGACTTTGTTGCTCAAGGCATTTTTAATGAGGTACAAATACTAAAGCAATGTGTGTTCCATTCTAGCATTTAAATAATATTCAATAAACATTTGGTGTTATGTCTATAAGCACTGAACACTTGTATTTGCTTTAAAATGTGTGTCTTGGGGAGCTTTCACAACTACAAAGTTATAACAATGTGGAGAATCTAAAATATGTATCAATGAAGAGATTAAATAAAATGGATATTATGCCAACAAGTAATACTGCAGTTATTTTCACTTGCTAACTTTAAAATAAGATAAACTACTTTTTAAAACCCCAACCCAAATAGTGAATCTATTATTATCTCTATCAATCGAAATGGTTGATTTGTTCCATCAGTTTTAATATGGTTCACTGAATAAATACATGGTAATCCACTGCTCCTGGCTCAAAGTGCACAGCCCTGCACCTCAGCTATGGGATCAGGCTCAAAGACTGACTTGCATAGCCTAAAAGTCCCTAAACGTTTCCATTATCTTCTAATTGCTCCATTGTATTGAAGTGTGTTTGAGAAGCACAGTTGAGGCTGGAGGGTACAGCTGTAGTGTGTGGGTCAGCTTTGTGTGTCTGCTCTTACAATACACTTTCATAGACCTACCGACCCGATCCATTGTTTCTTCAGACAGGCTCTTAGCAGCCTGAGACGTATTGTTTCCAGCAGACTGAGCAGACTCGTGGCACACTCACCATAGACCCCTGGCTGTAGTTTTCAATTAGAAGTTCTTTTATTTGGCCTTTTGGTAGAAATTAAAATAAATCTAATCTTTCGGTCTACTTGACATTTGAAGTAAACATTTGGCTAATGTGCATTTTCTTTAAAAACTGAAGGATGCCCCATCCTTCAGTTTGTCTCTGTTGGCACTAACCCTAAGCAGCCTGAAGCACTCCGAAAATGATAATTGAGGGAATGAAGTCGAAAGTCCCAGGAAAAGAGAGGGAAGGGGATAAGCGTGCAAGCTGGACAGCTGTCTCCACCCATGCCTGAAATAAACAAGGGACTCGTTTGAGATTAATGATGGTTTAAAGAGAAACACAACCATGGCACCTCATCCAGGAATGCGGCGTGTATTAATGGAAAGGAATGGACTGGAGGAGTGTGGCTGGAAAAGCCTGGCTTCCTTCCAGAGCATTCTTCCTTCTCTCAAATGACAGTCATTTTAATTCCTCTGCGCCTTCACTGGAACAGGGCAACAGGGGCTGTTCGTTACCCATTCTTCTTTTTGACTCCACCTCAATTTGGTATCGCTGTATCTACCACTTCAAGTTCTCCGTCCGTTTAGCTCAATTAATGTGAGCATAATTGTAGACTCTGGATTGGAATTTAGATTTTAGTACTTCTTAAGTGTCATGTTTTAGCTCCCCTCCAGTCGGACTCCATATTAATTGTTATTGAATTGTGTGAAGCTGTTGCGGATTTCTATTGATCATTGAAAGTGAGATTCTCTAGCTTTTGTGCACCAACCTGATGCCTTACCGTCCAATACAAGCATTAATGCTTTAATGATTGTTGACTTCAGCTAATGTTGAAAACTCTTGAAAATGTATTAAACTGATGATTTGTTTCTCTCTCCAGCCTCAGTACACAAGTCTGGGGCTTCTCAACAGCATGGATCAGAATGGAGGCTCGACTTCAACCAGCCCCTATAACAACGACCATGCTCAGAACAATGTAACAACACCGTCACCTTATGCTCAGCCCAGTTCCACCTTCGAGGCTCTCTCTCCATCACCTGCCATCCCATCCAACACAGACTATGCTGGTCCTCATACTTTCGACGTGTCCTTCCAGCAGTCCAGTACAGCCAAGTCTGCCACATGGACGGTAAGCCTCAAGATTCGCAGCCGCAAAAATAGTTTTTAGGATTCCCATGCAGCATCATAAATGAGCGTGTTCTTTTTAAAGTTGTGTTGTCCTGTTCAATAATTTAAACTTTAGGACAGTCCAACTCAAGATGCAAGAACTCACAAAATAATGTAAGTGGAGGGCAAAAACTTAAATTGGCCTCCCTGAAACTCTCACCTGGTACTGTACCCTCTAACCTGGTGTCTTTAGCCATCATGATTACTTGATGGACTCTGTGCCATTTCAAGAAACTCTTACACAAACTCTCTGTTCTCCATGGACCTTTTCACAGACAGCCAATCACATTAACTGTTTACATTTCCCATTTGTTGGTGGGTGGGGTTTGGGTAACAGACTCTCTGGATTAAGATATCCAGCTAACATTGTAAATGCAGTTTTACACATAGGTTTTTGCTAGTAACTCTAGTTCATCTTGGAGAAAAAGAGCATCTTTTCATCAATTTTTGTTTTTCAACAACTCTAGTAAAGTGTACACAGTTATTAAACTAACAAGCTGTTGAATCACTTTGAAACTTCAATGTTGTTGCCAAACAGTCACACATTTATGAATCAGGGTGTCAGCAGTCGCTCTGACTACTACAGAACCCAATTCATTATGGAGAAGAAATAGAAACCTAGGTCTAGCAGAATATACTTTTATTTTTAAATAATTCATTCATTTACTTTTGTATCTCTTTCATCAAATTCATACCTAACTCCTCATAGTTGTGTTCTTTGTGATGGCTAAACATTTGACTGGTAGTGTATAGAACATTACTCAAATATAATTTATGGGTTTAGGAATTAAAGCTAGGGGCTGAGCGTTATTTTGCCTAGATCTATATTGGTTTAAGTGTCAGGCTTTAAAGAAACGACTACATACTTCTGTAGCGGGAAATTGATCCTCCTAGCCTCGAGTCATTAATCACTCGACCTTTCATTTCATCTTTTGAATGGCACTTGCAGAGTTGAGTTGTGTTATGACAATGTGTGGGCTCTACGTTATTGTTGAATGTGGCAAAGACATTGTGACATAAAAACAAGTCAAGATATTAAATAATTGTAGGCATTTCTGGCATCCCTGTGGTCTTACAATGGGTCCCTAACTAGCCAATGTAACATTGTGGATTTGATTTCCAGGGAAGACCTGGAAAACTGAAGCCTAACCCTAGTGAACCTGCAAAGGAAACTACTCGGAGAAAATACTCTTTGAAATGTAGAACTCTTGCTGAGATTCTCTGAGACTTTTATTTCAGTTAATTTCATCAGTCTTTGAAGAACATTCAATACTTTGCTTGGGTTTCCTGCAGATTCTCACCACTAATGAATGATAATAAAAGTAAATATTCTCTTATTTAGACTCTGCTTTAATCCTTTCAGAGAGGGTTGATGCTTTATGATAACCTCATATTACTCTGAGCCTTTTCCTGTGTATGACACATTGGATAAAATTGTCAGTTAAACAAATTAAAAAGTAACGTGGACCTGTATAAGGTCTTGACCGACCTCTAAGGGGTTAAGTTCCGACTCATGTCAAAAAACGCTATGTCCACATAGCGGAAACATTGCACATCAAAAGGTGTCACTGCTGTGTCCCAGTTGTTTATATTTCTGTGACAGTCACCTCTTCATATTCAAACAGGCTAAACCCGCTTAGCTAGTTGCAGTGGCACAGGGACTACCACATATGAGCCCTTCTTTTTCAAACGATAGTAACTTTTTGGGTTGAACGATGCACCCTTGCGGTTGTAAGCAAGTTACGCATTTGTTGTTTCGAAGATTTAGCAACAACAATGATTTGTTTGAAGTGTATTGATTTTCTTCCAGCTTAACCTGTTCTGAGTTATTTTAAAACAAATCTTTATGATACGTTAATTTACACAAAGCAACCTCTTTGTTAATCTTGATTTTGTTAGATCGTGGTCTTTAAAATCTAGCGAGTAAGTTTGCGTCAATGCTGTCTCTCATCTTGATGTAAACATCTTGAGCAGTGATTGGTTTGTGAGTTACTCAGTTCTCATTGGCTGCAGTGCACTGTGGGATTGTGACATTTACCCTATTCCCACAGCAGTCCTTGTCATCCTCACTTGTTGACTTCACCAATTCAGCTGCACTTGTCAGACACCTCACTGTACTTAGAGAAGATTCCTAGGTGTGAGAGAATTACCACACCTTGGTTGTTTGATTTAAGACCTCCATTCTCATCCATGTTTGAATTTTAGAGAACATTTGGATGAGTTTCTCACATCTAAAAAAAAATTAAAGTTTATGGCATCTATGACAAACACACCCACACACCTTTCCAGGCATTGCATCCCGCTGCTCGTCATTTACTGGAATTCTTTAGCAATCCTGCTTTTTTGTTGATGTCTGTGATAAGACAAGCCACTCAAGAAGCTTGCTTCACTTTCAAAGGAAACTCATGCCTTCTTTCATTTTATTACTTATTACTCATTGGTGTTTGTTTTTTCTCCTTGGCTCCATTTGTCAACCTATCATCGAGACATCCAGTGGTACAGCATGATTTTGTTTGCCCATTGCTTTCACCTGTATGACGGAAGGAATGCGGCCACTGTAGATGTTGTCTCAAGAAATGAGCTGGGGATTAGAAGAATGGGTCAGTAACACTCGTGTAAATACTCCTTGCCTTCCTCCTGAACCCTGGAGCGCCGAAGGGACTATTCAATGTTCGGAGAGGAACGCTTCTCTATTGCGTCTCTCATGCGCCGTAGGACAGGGAGATGAGAAAGAAGATAGAAGTGGGGGGAGGACAGGAGAGCGCAAAAAGATGAGTGTTCCAGCGAAAGGTGGCAAGACAGGACTTGTCTGTTGAACATCTGCAGGCCCGTCCCACGCCTCGTGAGATGAAGCTGAGACTTGTTTATGTCAACGAGCAGGTTGAGACTCGTCTGATATTGCCACGTAAAGCCCTAAAACCTAGAGCAAGCAGGGGAAGAAAGAAAAGGAGGGAGAGGTTCAGTTTAAAAAAAAAAAAGAATAAAATCTCAGGTTGAAAAGATCTGCATCACAGGAAAACGATTTCTAAGAAAGGCGTATGTTTTTCTGACAGGTTCTATTTGGAGATTTGCTGTTCTTACTGTTTTGTGTCTTTGTACAATGAAAAATGACCTGTGCTCTGCAAGTGGACTGAGTCAAAGAGATCTGTCTGTCAGCAGCAGTTTAGCCACCGTGATTGTCGAAGCTCACGTGCATGATGATAATCTCCATCTTCTCATGCAGTCGAGATACAATGGCGCTCTCTGAAAAGGTCTTGTGTCTACCTATTAGAAGTGACTTCAAAGTCCACCTTTTGTGCAACACCTCCAGAGTGCAAGAAATGTGAACACCTTCATTTAGAGCAAAGAAGACAGGAAGATATTAGCAGTGAGGAATGAGTTGATCTCATTGAGCTAAACGAGGGGAAATCCAGCATAATTACACCAAAGCTTGTCGTACGGTTTCTGGGAAGGATCACATTTCCAAAGCATTTCATTTAATCACAAGGCATTAACTATTGCCAGGAAGCGACAGGGCTTTTGTCTGCATCATTAGCGAAAGTTTGAATTTGGTGAGGGGGACTGCTGGATTGTTAGATTTCAAGCATTTCGTGAAACCTTCTGATTCACCAATTATTGTTGGGTAAAATCATGTGAGCATTTGAGGTTTGGCCCCATTATGCTCCAAAAGTCAATGTAGTCAGCATTTCTTTGTAAAATCTGGATTTGGTAATACATTTCCTCTACTGCTCATGAAGAGGAAAAACACATTTTATTTCTTTCCCAACGAAGCCGCCTTTGGGACAAGCAATAGGCGTGATGGTACATGTCAGGTATGAGGTGGGACAAGACCAGAGGCGCCAAAGCATTGGGCCAACCCGCCCTGCCATGCTGGGACATGAAAACAGCCATTGCCCGCAGCCTTACTCTGCTCTAACACACACACACATTGCAGCTGCAAACCTGTCAGAACACGTAAAGCGTGGTGTACCTGTGTGTGAGACTGCAGCTTCACTGTAAATGTGTGTGTGCAGAAGCCAGTGTTTAGATTTTTTACATTTCGAATATAGAATAAATTAATCTAAATATTTAAATAGCAATTCAGATGCATTCTTTTTTGACACCTTCTAATGTTTTGAACTCATAAAATAATTATTCAGAAATTTTTTTGGGCTAAAACTGAATTTACATTTTTTTGCTTATAAGTTAGCATTGATTGAGCAGTTACTTCTGCAGCCAAAAGAAAATGTGAATTTTAAGAAATAGTATTTTGCTTCCTTCTTTGTTGCATGTGTTAAACAAATAATAAAAAAAACATAATTGTTTTAACGAAATTAGAATTTCATTAAAGTTTTAAATTAAAGCGTTTTAGAAAGTGCATTGACTCTTCACCATGAATAATTCACTGCTGTCATTGGTAGAATCAGAACTGGGATTACTGGATTATTTGGTAATTTTCATACAATAATTGGTAGTTCACGCAAGGACAGCTTGTAGTGCAGTAAGCCTTACAAGTATGGCTGCATTGGCCTTAATCAATGCAAAGTTGATAAAGGATGGCATCCACCTGATCAAAAATCGTTTTCACCACTATAATCAATATCAGTTCATTAATAATTGTTACATTTTACTTTTCATTTTTATATCTTGAACTATGAACTATGGGCAATGGTAAAGTGATTTAAAAAAAATATATCTTTCACATCCCTCGTTCATCGTCAAACACTTACTCTTAGAGCTTTTCTGTTGTATTCCCATGCTGTGTAATTCACTTTGCAGCCCATGACTGGATCATAATTACATGTTAACACAACCATGAGCTCCTCCCTGCAAAACAGTCAAATCCACTAGTTCATGAGATCAACGCGCAGCCCCGCCTTCATGCTTATGTGTGTGTTCTTCTGTTAAAGTGGCTCATTTGGCCTCAAGCAAACACAGCAGAATCCATACGTGTTTGCATTTATGAAATGTGTAGCTTTGGGGCTAGTATTGAGTAATCAACTCCTTTCTTTATGTGCCATGGATCGTAGTTTGAGGAGTTCCTTGTACACGTTTTTTTCTCTCATTTGTTTCCTGTCATTTGTAACTTTTTGCTTGACCTTTAATTGAGTTATCCTTGGTTAGTCACTCTATGGTCCACCTACCGTTCTCCCTCTCTCTCTCTCTCTCTTTTGCTCACCTCATTTAACCGAATGGCGTACAGAGGCATATCAGGTTGGGAGCAGAGGGGTAATTACAGTAATTTATCTTTCTTTTTAAAAGAGCTCCTTTGGAAAACTGTCTTCAGTCCACGTACAAAACACTTCCATCATGCATCGGTGAAAGCAGCCTGGTGCTAATTTAGTCCCAGCTAAAATGGGTCAGGTCACTGTGAGATGGAGATGATGGGTGCAGATGCTTTCTGATGAAGACATCATGCAACTGATTTGACAGATCATGAGCCTGATATGTGAACTTAATATTTAGCGGACAAAATGTATCTAGCGATGAACTGTTTAGAGTACACAATGGCACCAGCAAAACCCTGGGATCCTAGCTTAACTTGATTGGCTAGTACAGAAAAAATACTGAATTAATACAGTTCAAACATCTTTCAATTTTGTACTTTTCTGATGTTCAAATTGTAAACTATATCAAAACATTTTACATATGATAATGTCAGTGAAGTACCCTGTAACAGACACGGAGAGCTTGGCTACTCAAGTGTAACATAAAAACATGGTTTCTGAAGCCTTTATCATTGTTTGATTTTAGATTACAAATATCATATTATTGCAGGGATCAAATTGTATTTTACTATATAAATATGTTGTACTCATGTTGTCATGTTGTTCCTAATTCTACCAATGCCCTCTAATGATGCAGGTGTATATATGTAGACTTGTTTTGGGGGTATTTGGTGATCTAAAAAAAAAAAAAAAACAAAACAATTCATTTAAAAAAATGTACAAAAATTGCTGCATTTATAGCAAGCCTCCCGAGACTCTCAACTTGGCAGTGACTTACGTGAAACATTTCGTTCTTTTTGGGGATCATGACAGCAGCGTCAACAAAAGAGCTTTATGGTTGGAAATGACGAACTGATTCTGCAGCTTAAACACTGCGGGAACCCACACACATACAGGCTAATAGACCATAGACTGCAACAGACGTTTGCTAATAAAGTGAGCAGTCTTTTTTTGGTCTGGAGTTATGTGCAAAACTGTAGTTATAAATTAATCTCACTAATTCTCAAATTAAATCGTATTTATACAATGTAAACAAAGATCGGTTTTAACTTAACCTTTGAAAGAATATCAGGGTGGTGAATATTTATTGTGTTAACACTTTTTTTTAACACTTTCATTATTTTGGGGTGAGAAAGCATAATGGCAATATCACAATGTGAAATGTAATTCGTGAAATAAAATTAAATACACCATTTTAAATATTTAAAGAGTTATTTAAAAGACTTGTGAACAGATTACTTTTTGGTGACTAAAACTAGACTAAAATTATTTGGATTTTCATTGACTTAACTATAACTATTACATTTTTAAATGATTAAAATGTGACTACTAAAATCATTTTTGTCAAAAAGACTAAGATGGCTGCCAAAGACAACAGTTTTTTTTATTAAATGCTACTGTGTTTTTCGTGTTTATCTGCGTGTGAATTCCTGTGGGAACGTATGTTACACTCGACTCACTGGGATTTTGGTTCAGTGTTTTTTTTTTTTGTTTGTTTTGTTTTGTTTTTTTTGTTACAGTTTGTTGAATTTCAGTGGTGTTTCAGAGTAAAAACAATATCACAGTATCTATGATTACACTGGATCCAGACTAAGGTAGAATAAACATTAATTTTGTGTTTGGTTTTGTTGTCTCGTGTGGAGCGTCACTCGTTTTCTTGGTCCAATCATTGATCACCAGGTTTACTCTGACCAGTTAGAAAATATTCCCAGGTCCCGCATACAAAAATGGAGTTAAACTTACGAGCGAACACTGTGCAAACCAGTGTGTCAGTAAACACACCATCCACTTTGTTCTGTTGGTTCTATGAGGAAATGGCAGGATTTCTCTTTGTTTTTGTTCTTGTTCAAATTGTGTAATAGCGTGAAAGCTTGCTGGCAGGTGTTGGGATGGGCTCTTCTCATTGGAACGTTTCATATCCAAAGTTAATAAAGATCGAGTCTAATGTGATATTGTTCTTGAGAACAGCCCCTAGCCATGTTCTGTTTTTTTTCTTTTCTTCTTCCTTCTTCTTCACCTTTTCATGTGAACTTGACAGGAAAATTTCCTTCACTGTTGTTTTTGCAATGTGCTGCTTTTCAACAGTGGAATTCTTTTAAAAGCTGAAATGAAAAGTGCGCTTGGTGCTATTTTTCTTAAAGAAGAAGTGAGGTGTAACCAGCCATTATTCCTTGGGATCCAAAGTCTATGACGCACCATTAGTTATTGCAACATTGTGACATCTGCAAATCGGCAGCCAGCAGTGTTGGCGGTCACACTCTTTGAGTCACGTACTGCAGATGTGTCTTCGTTGAGCAGTAGACGGTAACTCATAGGGCTGACAATGCTGTAAGTCTGATGTCATGGTAATGATTCACCGTTTGATGAGATTTACATTTTTGTGGTCGGTGACCCTCTCCAGAACTTTAAGCTTTCTTCAGTGAATGAATGTTGGCTAATTTAGTGGCATATGCATGAATCAGATTGTGGTATTCATTGCATTCATAAGAAACTGTATCCTTCATCCTTGGAACTAAGTTGTGTCTGTTACAAGGAGTTACAAGGAGTTAAGAGCCTCTCATCCAGTCAAATCTGATCAATCCAGCCTTTTTCCAACCAGTGAGAAATTGTCTGGTTTGCCATTGGAAAATATCCTATTTCACCCAATTGATCTAATTCCACCTGATCTAATTGGTTTCAATATGAACAATTATAAAGTACTTTTTCTTCGTTTTTATTTGATTCCTATTAAAGAAACTTTTATATGACGACTTTATATTGTATATATAGTCTACAGAGTTTCCTTTTTTTACCATTTTTTTCTGGAGGTGCGCAAAAAAAGGTTGAAAAAGTTTAATCAATAAAAATGCAGTAAACTTATCTGGCAGTATGGGAGCATGAAAAGCAGATTTTTCTGTACCGTTTAACAAATTAAATCTTTCCTGTGGCCGCTGAGAACAGAACCAGAAGGCCTTATTCTGAAGCCAGCTGCTCTTCCTTCTAAAGAGCCTGTTTTTCTGGGCCTGTTTATGATGGGGATTTTTTTTTTCTTTTGATGAAGAGGAAATTGCCTATAATTAAGATTTCACAGTTTAGACAAAAAAGGTAATACATTTGATCCACAATTGAAAAAGTGATGTATTGCAACCGCTCCAAACAAGTAGTCAATTTTTCGTCATTGTGCAACCATCTTCTAGAAGAGATGTGGATATTTACAGACTTTTTTGTTTTATTTATTTGTTTTTATTCATTGTTGAATGTTTTTGTGTCATATTTACTTCATATTTATGCCTTTAACCTTATTATTAATGTTTGCTTTGAGCGTTCTGATTGATTTGTGTCAAATTGCCTAAGTGTCTGAACGGGTGTATTTAATGGTAAATGTTTTTGCTGCTTACCAACCACTCTTTTCTTTTTATAACAGTACTCCACGGAGCTGAAGAAGCTGTACTGCCAGATTGCCAAAACATGTCCTATTCAAATCAAGGTCCTCACCAACCCACCGCAGGGAGCAGTCATCAGGGCCATGCCCGTTTACAAGAAAGCGGAGCACGTAACTGAAGTGGTCAAACGATGCCCCAACCATGAGCTGAGCAGAGAGTTCAATGATGGTATGACACACTTTTGGAAATGTACAGCATTTATGGGATTAAAGATGTCCTGCGTTATTAATTTAATGAACTCTATTTTCCATTTACTAGGTCAAATTGCCCCACCCAGCCACCTTATTAGGGTTGAAGGGAACAGTCATGCTCAGTATGTGGAGGATTCCATTACAGGGCGTCAGAGCGTTCTAGTGCCTTATGAGCCCCCTCAGGTGAAAGCACGCAGCACTCTGCAAACCTCACACCTCTGTTATCTTTTATTTTAGTTCTAAACTCAAAGTATAGGTCAAGAATCTCTGATCCGTTTTAATCCCATTAAATGTGATATATACCATTACTCTTTTAAAGTGGTTGTCTAGTGGTTAAATCACGGAATGGTAAGAATCACAGTTAGAATAAATTTACACGCTTTGCTTTTTCAAGAAAACACTTCTAGCTAAAAATGTAAGTATTCTGTTCTTTTTATTCACGTTTAAAAAACAACATAAGTAACATGGACCAATTTTAAGAAAAAAAATCTCGTTTGAAGCATCTGTTTTTTTGTCAGCATGGAAAGTATTTTTCAAGTTATATAGATTGCTTACAGTATAATGTTAATTTAAATATTACATTTATCTTAATTTGTTATTTAATTAAACATTATCTTAAAATATCTTCATTTGTTAGTTGAATTAAATATTATAATTCTAAATATTATAATATAATATAATTTAAACTATAAAAGTTTAAATAAAGCAAGCTATAATTTGAAGAGGTGATTTTTCAGAATGATTTACCTGGAAATAAATGGTCAAATTGTGATATTAACAGCAAGCCAACATGAAAATAAACTAATAACTTGAATCTGAACAGATGATTGACAGGCTTGTAACTAGGCAACTGAATGATGCTTGAGGAGGAAGTACTCAAAAGTTTCTACTCCGCTAAAAGAGTGCCTACTGTATACAAGTATTGGAATGTTCTCTATCTCTTCAATTAAATTTTTCAATTCCAATTTGTTTACATTTGCCTTGGAATCTCAGGAAGCTTCTGCTTTTTTGATTTCAGAATATTTTATTAATCATATCTTGATCAGAAAATGCAACAAACTGAAGTAACACAGCTCTTGCAACATCGACAGGTCGGCACAGAGTTCACAACTATCTTGTACAACTTCATGTGTAACTCCAGCTGTGTTGGTGGAATGAACAGACGGCCCATTCTTATCATCGTCACCTTGGAAACCAGAGAGTATGGACTAGTTATAAACATGAATGTCTATACAATCATACTCAATGAGGGCAGAAAAGGAAATGCTATTTTTTTGTTGGTCTCTGTAGTGGTCAGGTTTTGGGACGGCGGTGTTTTGAGGCTCGTATCTGCGCATGTCCTGGTCGCGACCGCAAAGCTGACGAGGATAGCATCCGTAAACTGCACGTCAGTGATGGTTCAAAGAGCACTGAGGGTACGAAACGCCGTAAGTAGTGCTGGGGGCTGGTGACTGGGCTTCAGCTAACACACTCACACAGCTACTTGCCGCTTCTAGCTAATCCTCAGTACAGCACATACACCTGCACACTCAACACGCTGCATCTTTTTCAGCTCTACTGTGCTTTTGCTCCGCCCGGTGTGCTCCCACATGTTCCCTCACAGCTGTTTCATATCCTCCATCACTTTCTTCCACAGCATTTCGACAGGCTTCTCATCTCTCTCAGCTAAACTCCATCAAGAAGCGAAGATCTACCGATGAGGAAGTGTTTTGTTTGCCTGTGAGTTGCCTCATTTGTTGTTAAAAAAATGTATACTAAGAGTTATAGAAAATATCAGGGTTTTTTTTACTTGAATTTTCTCAGAAAACGTTTGTGTAAATGTGCATATTAATACAAATGTCTAATTAGTTTTGAGTAATTTTGTTATACTTTAATTCCATTTTAATGAATATTAACTGCTAAAAAAAACTAGCCTTTATTGAGGCTGACAGAGAGGACAGTAGAGGGAGATGAGGAGCAAGGGAGATAGAGATTGGGTTGGGATGGGAAAGACAATGGTCTCTGACTCAAACCCGCATCTCCCTCCGCGACCACGCTTATCTGTATACTGCACGAACTAAATGTTTTTTTTGTTTTTTATTCTTCTAACTGGATGAATGGGTTACTAAACTTAAGCAGTCATCATATTTTTGGGGGTTTTGGAGTGAAAATCAACAGAAACATAATATAATTTAAAAATACATAATGGACCTGAAAGTAGTAACCTTATTGTTAAAAGTAAAGAAATACTTTATTCAGATTTCAGAGGGTGGAGTTTCCACAAGACGGCCTATAATAAAGACCAATGTAAGATCAACCTTTGACATTCACATGTGTTTTTGTTTGTTTTTATTTTCAATGGAATAATATTTAAATGGCAAATTCAATATTATTATACAGTCAAAAAACACCTCACAAGCATTCGACATTAAAATAAGTACTTTGGTAAAAACTTTAGCTAAATATCTACAGTTTTTTTTTTTAAATGGGCCAATTTCCTGTCCATTATTGGCCTGCTGTTGACCTCGGTATGGGTCTGTTTGAAGCACATTTAATTGCATCATTTCTAATGCGTAAATAAAGCCCTTGTGACCCTATTAAGAAGTTAACAAGAGAAGCAGTTGATTTTTTTTTTTTTCCAGAAGAAGTGCATCTTGAACAAGTATGAGATCCAGACTTATCTCTCTTCCCTCCTTCTCTGTGTTGCAGATTAAAGGCCGTGAAATCTATGAGATTTTGGTGAAAATCAAAGAGTCTTTGGAACTCATGCAGTTCCTGCCTCAGCAGACTATTGAGTCATACAGACAACAGCAGCAGAACCTCCTTCAGAAACAGTGAGTTCGTTAAAATCCCCTAAAAGAAAAGGCAATTGGAGCTGCTCTGAGGCAAACTAGTGTGTTTTAGCAAGTTTCTTGAGTCTTCATTTAAAATCTGGGTTTGGGATGCTAAGTAAACTGATGTTCAGTCTTACATTATTTCCCACTCTGTGTGCGGGACTTAGGCATGGGAGTTTTATTGTTACTATTGTATTGATAAAAAGAAGGTACTGGTGTGAATGCATGGGTTTACTTGCCATTAAGGCGAAGCTTATTTGGATCAATGTTACTCTATGCTTTTCTTTTTTTTTTTATCAACAAGTCCAAACTCTGCAAAGTTTTGCTAGACTTGCTGAATGCAAATTCAGTCTGCTGTCATCCAATAGCCTTCAGCATAATTACCTCAGAAACTCTCTCTTGATCTACTGTAAGTGAAGAGTCCTGGGGGAGGTAGAGGCTTAAATGAATGTTGCTATCTTTCAGCAATGGGTGCGCTTGCCTTTGGCATTTAAGGGTTTTAAAACTAATATCTGACACTCGTTGTTTTGGATATTAAAGCCTGTACTGGATTTTTCACTGCCAGTACTTTCTGTAAATTACCACTTCCACACCCAGCTTTTTATTCAGTCAGTATATCGAAGGCTAAATTAACTGTATTCTTCTCAGAAAGATTCCTTTACTACATTTAAGTTGCATTGAGTGTTTTTGAGACGGGGAAATTAGTCTGAGGGTGTGTTCACATGTTAGTTTAGTTTGATTAAAATACATCTCAATGCGATTAGTGAGCTTTGATGGGATAAACAGGAATGCTGCCACCTGAATCCTAGGGTACACCAAATGAGCGGAACCAAGACCCAGTCTGCGTCTAAACATACTCTAGGGCTCGTAACACGCACCAAAACACACATATTTGAACCAAAAGCAGAATGGGATGTCAAGATCCACAGAGCTCATCATTCTTAGTGCGCATTCCTTGTGATGCAGCTTGAGGACATAGCAGTTTCGATGTTTGTTATGAGCTCTGAGAATGTGAAGTTGGTACAGGATGTGCAGGATAGGCACCCCTACACTGGAAGACATCATTGGTGAGTTTGATTGTTGAAACCCGACCACCACTCAGGATGTGGCCAAATCACTGCGCCATTAGGTTCAGTGCCTTAAGCTTTGTGGAAATTGCTTATCTGAATGTTCCAAGAGTTCCAAACCCTACAATTTTGCAGGGTTTGAGTTAGTGTTTGGTTGGTTCGTTCAATTAAAAAATATATATTTTTGTCTCTGGCCCAGTTTTGGTTCATATTGGCTTTTTAACACAGAATGCTTAACACTGGCAGAGTTATACAGCTACAATCTGCTAGTTCAGTGGTTTACCATCCTAAATGATGCTTTGTACCAAATTAAACACTTACCATGTTAATGTACACATGGTTATCTTTACCCAAAGTTTTTTTTTTTTGTCAGTTCTATGCAATAAAAAACAAGCTGCTGCAAGGCTCCTGTTTAGGGTCCAAATTATATATCTGTTGGCTTGTCTTCCAACAGAAAGTGTATAAAATGCACAGCAATGATTTGGAAATACTGTTTTTGCACTGATTTCATGGGTATAAACTGCTCTGGTTGTTTGGAGAAAAAGTTTTCAGGTAGCTTTGGGCTGCGGTAAATCATTGGGTAGAAATGACCTAGCAGTTGTTAGCTCTGAAAGTTGCTATTCGTAGGAAAGAACAGTCCAGCTGTGATTGTGCATCATTTAGTCCCAAACTATGATTAAATGACTGGTGTTTGCAGTGCAGATTTACCTATTATTCCTTGAGTTTGGACTTTTATTCTATGCTGTTGCTTATGATATCTTATAAATAGATGCTTTTTGTTTCTCCAAGCACAAACTTAATCCTTTTTTTTACATTTTAAATTAGGCATTGATTGTTTCTGTCTAGTCATTTTTCTCATTGACGTAATTTGAATTTTGTTTAGATCTTTAGTTTCACATGCAAAAAAGACAGCTAATGTCAGTAAATCCCATGCATCTTTTCAATGCTTCCTGTTCCATTTTTATTATGTTGGGAAATATTTTCCTCAGTTCAGATAATCAAACACATAGTTGGTAGGATGATACAAACCATTACCAATTGGATTTCCTCATTTGCCTAAAAAACTGTAATAATAGACAGTTTTCAGCTATTTCACACAGTTTTAGATGGGGGGGGGGGGTGACGAATAACAAATGCTACCAAAGGTATTGTGTAAATTAACATTTCTGCTTAGTTTTGATCCAAATTTACAAAATGTCATATGGCATGGCATTCCCAATTGTCACAAAAACGAGCGTTGTTGGTGGTAAATCCTGTAAATAGCAACAGGACATAATAAAGTATCAATAAAGTAATTTTTTATCATTGTCATGATGTTTAAGAGAATTTTTTTGAAAATATTTTGAAAGCCCTCGTTTTTGCATACTGATTTTGAAAAAAATAAACCAAATTTCCATACTTTCGTACAGTTGATCAGCAGTGAGATTAGTGAGATACGTACGCTTTCTCGTAACAACATGTGACAATTGAAGATATTGGAAATACACAATTCAAACAAAAAAATCTAATTCCAAATGATTGATTAACTTGTAGTACATTTTTAATTTGGTACGTATTTTAAACATATTGAATTTCCCTCCTGTTCATCAGAAGATCATGAGGTCATCAGTAAAACAGTTGAATTTTCTTTTTCACATATTGGACACGTTTCCCCAAGTCTTTCTCAACAACTTCCCATTGTTGCTCTTGTCTGCCAAGTTTGAGACTTTTTTTAAAATGCAAAATTATAAATACCTTTACAAAACACATCAGAAAGGGCAAGGATTTGTGAATAATAAACACAATTTTCCTCACCCCCAAACGATGTGTTTATGCCTTTTATATTTCTCTTTCATTTCTGTTCTGTTCATGCCTTTTCTTTCTTCCCAACACTGTTTTTGTCCACCCTTTGCATCTATCTGCATGGCCGTGTGTTTCTTTTTCTCACTCTCTATCTCTGACTCTTTCCTGCAGCCTGTTAAGGGCCCGTTTGCGCTCTGAGCTTCTGGAGCCCTTAGGGGATCAGAAGAGGCACTTCAGTGCTTCCTGAAAGCAGGAATCACATTCCTCCTCCTCTTCCTCAAAGCTCCTCTCTCCATCTCTTCGTGTGTCTCCAGAGTGTCGCCTGTGGTAACACCTAGACTTTTTATGTGCCTCAATACAGCTCGTCAAGTGAAGTCATTTTAGATGCTTTTTGAAATTATTGCATGATTTGTTTGTCTCCCTTTAGTGTAAAATCGTTTATCGATTGAACTTGTTGTGTTCACTTTGCTTAGACCCATCATGATTTATGAGCTGTGATTGTGTAACTTCTGTCAGGACTTGGAAGTTTCTTAAAACGTTTCATTTTCAGTGTTGAATCTTTAGTGAGGGGCCTTGCGGAGTTTAGCTGGCTCCGTGGGATTGCGCGTAAACTGTGTAGCAGTTTACCAGCTGTCCATCCCATTTTTCACTTTCTGTCTGCTTACTTCTATCTATTTGTTGTAATGTACTGAATGTCGAAACTGACCAGGAACCAAGCACACCCTTGTTTTATGGGACTCAGAGTTGTTCATGAATTTCTTGAGGTTCTTCTTAAATGGCTATTGTTTTATCCTCAGTCTTCATTTTCTGATTGGAGCAGGTCTCCAGTGTGAGAAACAGACTTTACTGATGACTGGTTTTTAATGATGCTGGACATGTTTTATAAAGCACACTGCCGGGCAGTGTTTTCTTCTGTTTTATGATTTGTCTTTTGCTGTGTACATAGCAGTCGAGAGAGAAGAAAATGGATGTTATAGCGTTGACAGAACATTTGTATTAAATGAATGCTTGTTGTATTCTCAATGGCTCTTGCACTTTTGTCACTTGCTACTTCTAAATAAATGACTTCTCTGCTTCGGTGTTTGTAGCCACTCTTTTTCTCCATTTCATGTTTTTCTGTTTACCGTTGTCTGCAACCTCCTCAATCATGGAGACAGACAAAAAAGCAACAACAATCCCCTTATTTGCAAACACACTATTCTCAGAGATTAAACAATATCCCAAGATGCTTCAGATCTGAGCCTTTCTCTCATTGGCCAGGACAACTAAACTTTCATTTTATTATTCTGCCTGTTATCCTTTTTGTTTTGGTTGTTTGTTAAGAACATGGATCATGCTTTCTTGAAGATGTATGACAAAATGTATCATACTGAGTATTTTTTTAATCTCTTGATAATTACAGTTATAGTTATGTCACGAGAGCAGGTCAAAAAAGCAGAAAAAGGTTCGACATTTCAACTTTTTAATATTAAGACACTGTTTAAATCTTTTTATTTACCTTTAATTGTAGGTGAGGTGAAATATTTTTCAACATAAACAAAACATTTACTCACTTTTATGAAGTAACCATATGACCTTTTTATATAAAAACAGTGTGATTTTAAAGAGGATTACAGAGGATTTCTGCTAAAAGGTTATATGTTTGATCATATAGGGAAATATTAAAACTACCATACCTCAGGTTCATGCTTGTGTGAATTGACTTTTTAGTAATTCCTTCTCAAATATTCCTTTTTTTAATCAATAATTTAATTCTGACCATTATTCGACCTTCCGTCGACTTATATAACCATTATTATTGTTTAGTTACAACTAAAATATTTATGAATGGGATTCAGAGACGGGAAGTTTCAGATTTGACACCACACACAATATAAAATACAAATTACCCGTAGGTTTCTTAAGATTAATTTTAAAGATAAAAGTGGTGAAAATCATCCATTCCTTCTTGACGATCACAGTTGGCGTATACCACCATAAAGCTCAATGAACTCTTCATATAATCTTAAAAGATATCTGGTAAAAAACCTACACAGATTTGTCATAAAGGTGCAAATAGAATAGAGAATAGAGAAATATGCCCCCAACTCCATTCATTTCAACCGTCTGGGTACTACTTTTTGAACCAAACCCAATGACTATTTATCCAGTTCGGATGTCCATGTCGGCCCCATCATGTGACCAGAACTGGTTGTGTTTCATACCTTGCATTGTGGATTTCTTCCGAATTGCTTTAAGATATAAAAAAGTGTGCGCAGTTTAGATTATTGCCAGAAGTAGTAGGTCATCCTTGTACTTTTAGCTCACTGCTTTCAAAAAAGTGTTTCGGACACTGAATAGTAATCAAGAACGATGTTGCAAACAGGCCTGGGATGTTACTGGGATCTACTCCCATATCCAGCCAACCTTAAAAGGGCCGGTCGATAAATTGCTGTTTCAGTCCCGTCCGTACTGGCTTTATGAAGAGACGGAGGTTTCCTCTTAGATGAGACATACTTTTATTTAGCCAGTGACAGACTCAGAATGTGTGTGGTTGTCTGCCCCTCAGGAGCTCTCTGCCTCCCCAACCTGTGTTCGGCTCCAGCTCCCCAACCCTGGGGAAGAACAAGCTTCCATCGGTCAGTCAGCTGATCAACCCACAGCAGCGCAACACTCTGACCCCCTCCGCCATGACAGGAGGCCTCGCTGACAGTAAGAGCATTCAACTAACGATCTCTTGCAGAATGCTATTAAATATCATGAGTTCTCCTGTCTGGGCTTGAGAAATATCTGTTTCTCACTGTCACTCTGACTGACGGCTGCTTTGAAAGCAGAAATAGATCTCTGTGGGACACTTTGCTTTCCCTTCAGCACACTTGTGCTGTCAAAATGTACTTAAACATGACCAAACTGACGGCCGGACGAGTCAACTGTGACTCAGTTTTAGGGTTCATCCATATTTTGAACCCTAGGGTCAAAATATTTCAATAGTGGTGCTTAAGGGGCAATTTGTCAACATAAGGACTCATACTTTTATTTTATCCGTAATACCTGCCAGTGAGATTTTTTAAAAGTAATATCTATCGACTTCCATTAAGTGATGGATCTCATGCAGTTGTGAACTTGCATTATTTAGCATTTCCATGGCAACTCGTTGTGCCAGTCATTGCTGTTTCATGTAAACAATCACGGCTTGGTTTTGGAAATGCGACATCTAGTGGTGTTTTATTAGATATTTTATCAAATTTGCCGTCAGCTCAGTTGAAAAAATATTGATATTTTTGTTTGAATCATGGTGCTTTTGTTTAGTGTTTTTAATTTTGTTAAGTTGTGTTTGTGTAGTCACTTTGAATCAAAATCTTTTAAAGGACATGTGGCCAAACTGCTTAATGATTGCAAATCACAGTTGGACAAGTAACTTAGGCAAGAGAAATGGATCAAAAGCAAAAAAATATGCCATAGCAGTAGGATTTCTAGAGAAAGTTGATACTGAAGAACTGACTGAAAATGGAAATTCAATGTTTGTACATGTGGTCCAAAACATTTTCCATTGTTCGATTTCAGAAGTTAATTAAGCAATGTGTTTGTCTTGTTTTTTCATTGTTCGCCTGTTAAAAAGCCAGAGTGGAAGTCTTTTGTGACTTTATTGACTTTGTACACCTACAAAAATTGAAGTTCAACAATGTAAAGTTGCTTCCAGATTTCCATGTTCTGCACTCACCGTGTAAAAAAGGACTTTTTTTAACATTTATACTAGAAAAATATATGATTTGTGTATCATTTTTTCAGTCGAAATGTGACTTTTGACTTAAACATCACGACTGTGTGCTGTTATATGTACCCAATCTTATTTTAGTGCGTCTGTTTATTTCCCTTCTCCTGAGGTTTATTACAGTCTCAAGCCTTTCCCCTCCGTTCAGTGAGTCCCCCTATGATGGGAGGCCCAGTTCCTATGAGCACAGATCTGAGTGGCTTGAGCCCCACAAACCATCTCCAGCCACAGCTACAGATGGTGCCTTCATCCCACTGCACACCTCCACCTCCATACCCCATGGACAACAGCATTTCCAGGTACAAACATGTTGGACATAGCTAAAGCAGCCATCACGGTCGATTGTTTTCATTGTGATCATGTTTTAAACGTAATGCTTTTGCATTGCAGCTTCCTGTTGAGGCTGGGCTGCTCGGCTTGTTTGGACTATTTCACTGCCCAAGGTCTGACCAACATCTACCAGATCGAGAACTACAACTTAGAGGTGAGGAATTTACCTGTCTCCTTAATGCCGCTGCTCTCAGGTCAGCCTTCACTCCTCAGTCACTTGAAAAGAAGTGTTGCCTGCCAAGTTACTTTCAAGTGTGAAAAACTGAGGTTAAAAATAGTATTGTTTTAGGTTTTTAGGTGATTTGATTACTTTTGAGGGATTTTTGTTGATTTGATCAAATATTAAACTTAATGGATAAACTTGAACTGTATGTATGTAACATTGTAGATTCTGTTTCACATTTATGGAGACCTTTGGGTCCCTCTTTTGGCAATAATCAAAATATAAAGATATTAAGAAAAATATATAAAGGTATATTTTTATTTGGCCACCAGAGGGCCTCAAACTCTTTTAGTGAGGCAAGCTCATTCAAGTCAATGGAATATACTTTTGTATTCCATTGTTTTGTTTTGTTTTTTTATTTCCTCAGCCCAAAAATAACAAACTAGCATTCCAATATCTCAAGGATTATAGCTCAGGTAATTTATACAGATCTTGTGTTTTGTCACAGTTCTGGTGTGAAGAGAAAATTCTTTATTTTAAAGGACAATTTCTATGTGCTATGTTAAATATAATGAATGAACCAGGAATAAATTTAGTTCTGTTACAGGTCTATGTGTTCCAACACATATCTCCACAGACAAAACAAGCTCTGGCTCACCAAAATATTAGATTTTTTTTTTTATCTCACACAAAAGACACAAACACTGAAGACATATTGTTCCGAATAGATTTAATGCATTTTGCTCTATAAAGAGCCGGCATTTGTTTTGGAAGCAAACTTTTCACGTTCTTTAAAAATAACAGATGTTTAAACTATTAAAAATGCCAGTTTGGTAAAACAATTTAATGTTCGCCAAGTCGTAAATCCTGATGAAATATTGTTGCAGCAAGAGCAGTGGCTGCTGTATTGACGAGCTCTGTGGTCCGTCTATCCACAGGACTTATCCAGACTGAAGATTCCCACAGAGTGCCAGCATATCATCTGGAAAGGCATCATGGAGTACAGGCAGACCATGGAGTTCTCTCCCCCTCCCCACATCTTGCGCAGCTCTAGCGGGACCTCTACGGTCAGTGTGGGCTCCACTGAGGCCCGTGGCGAGCGTGTGATTGATGCTGTGCGCTTCACTCTCCGCCAAACCATTTCCTTTCCTCCACGCGATGACTGGCCAGACTTCTCTTTCGACGTGGCGCCCGACTCCCGCCGCAACAAACAGCAGCGCATAAAGGAGGAGGGTGAATGAACAAGGTACTTTACTGCCAGCGATGCACAAACCTGCTAACACACACTGGTTTTTGGTGTGGGTCCTGATCGTTTCACAGGTTTCTTCTGCAAGTGATGATCGCAATGTGAAACTGTGAGCTCTCAACTGATTCAGATAAAATGCACTTACGTCCTCTTTGCTTTCATTAGGCTTCTGCTGGATTTCATTTCAAGCTTTTTCTCTAAAATTTTGGGGCGAAGTGTTAGTTCGCCAAGATTCGGTCATTTCTATTGTTTCTTGAGACAAAGCACTTAAGAAATAGACATGTTACTACTACTCACGGAATACACAGAAAGAGCTTTTTTAATCAATTATGTTTTTTGTACAACACTTCTCTGCAGCAGGAGCTTTAGTGTTAGATCATTCCTTGCAGCTGAACAAAGGTTTGTTTTTTTGATTGTATTTCTAATCGCACATGGTTCTTTAATTTTGCAGAAAGTGTTATTCAGCCACTTTGTTGTTTGGTGGAAGACTGATATTGTAGCCCTTCTGACACTTTGTCCTCTTGTATCTTTTACGTGCGACTCGAGTATAGTACTACTGAACTGTAAGTATTGATTTGGAATGCTTGAACTGCTGTTTACTGGCCTTAAAAGTACCAGTGTGTCATAAACTGGTGCAGCGGCCAATGTGTTTCTACACTGCCAATCTAATGTGGCTTCAGTATTTGTTTGTAAGAAAACTCCAGCTCACTTCATACCCTTTAGCCTTTGGTGGCAATATTGTACAGTTTTTTTTTAATTATTGTACTTCAATCTTTCATCTAAACAATTCTTATCAAACTATTATTAAGGAATTATTGTAAATATGGTGCTATGTACTTATTTTCATATAAACCAAAAATAAAAACATCATTCAACCGTGACTTTTCCTTAACTAAAATACAACAGAAAACCGTAGTGCATTTAAAATGTTCAATACATTATGGAGCTCCTTCTTAAAAATCATTTGAAGAATCTGGAAAAATTGTACATTTGCAAACTAATCAGTTTGAATTAAAGAGCACTGTATGATAAGATTTATGGTTAGAAGAGCAGCCCAATGTGAAGGGTTTTCACCAGCAGAGGGCTCTAACTGTATTTCTTGTTTACACATGGCCTAGTAAAGGACAAAGTATAGTTTTTTTTTAAAGGCCTGCTTACATTATTCATTTCAAGGTTAAAAAAAGAGCTTCAGCATCTTAAATTAGTCTCAACTTTTTTGTGCTTAAAATAATTGTACTTGAATGAGATGAATACTGTAAATCATATTGCACCGAATCATTCCATATCTATTAAAAACAGGAGAGTGTAACGAAATACTCCAGTCACAAAATGGTTGACATCACAATATTGAAAATTCACTCAAACTAATTAAGTTAAAACAATTCATTTAAATTTAAACTAAATGTAAAACCCAGGATCTAGTTTTATATGTATGTGTGGAACATCTTCCAGCATCTAGGGGGCAGCAAAACATTAAAAACATCTTTTTATGCACCCTTTGTCAATATCCCTTTTGTTTCTCATACTACAATATATTGTTACAACCGCATCCAGAGCTTTTTAGATTTGCACTTGTGTGTTAAGATGTGAACCTTACATCTCTGAACTGTGAAACTTGGAGATTCTACTCCACAGATTACCATAGTTTTTATCCCAAGAAACATTGGTTTACAAGTTTTCTTTAATCGTTCATTAGAATAATAACATTATGCTTATAATACTCTCGAGCAGAATTTGGTCCACGTAAATGTACAGAATTATTGGCCACAGCTTGTTTAGCAATACATTCTATGGTAAAAACCAAGACGTTCTTTTTTACCATCAACATCTCATTATCTCAATCCCTTTAATCAGTAAAGTTACAATCAGAGCAAACCTCATGTAACCACAAAGTAAAGGGTGTTCACCAAAAAAAACCATCCTTAAGCAATTTAGTGAGTCAGCAGCAGTTAAATGGGAGGTTACGACTCTCAATCTCAAAGAGCTGGACACGTTACAAAAATGAAAATAAGCAAATATATTTACATTTACACATCTCAATGAAGCTCCTGATTTGTTTAGCTGTAAAACACTGCTCTGATGAATATATTACACATAATAGATGCGGAATACGATGGCAAACCAACCTCAAACACTTAAGCGGTTAAAGTTCCTTAGTTGAGGTTCCACAATGGTTCTCCAACCAGAAGAGCTTATTAAACTCGTATAAAAAGATACAGCTGATTAAGGCTCAAGATAGTTCAAGACTCGTAAGAAATCTCACTCGCTTGATGAACATAAAGTATGCAAACCATCATAGGAACAAGCCCCTCGACGGACCCCCACATCAGTGCTAACGGAGGCACGATGAGCAGAGCATTGTGCCCCCTGCAGGCAGGTCTCTTCAGAGGCATGCATGTCTCACCTCGGCATCACTGAGAGCTCTCCAATGCATCCAATACTCGCATGATCTGCTGCTTGATGACTTTAGTGGCATCCCCTGCATTTGGAATTAAATACCTGGAAGGTACAAGATTAAAAAAAAAGAAAAGCAAAATTAGTAAACAACCAAAACCAAAAAATATTGTTCAAGAAGGATATTATGTTAATATTCATGCAATGTTAAACTTCAATCAAACTGAATGTTCATTATTATGGTGGTCGACAATACTACAATATTATTTTTAAAGGAGCAAAAGTTAAATATACATAGCTGTGGGGCATTGTATATAAATTTACTTTATATTTATTACATTACATTTTATTTGTGGTATTTTTTACTACAAAATGTCTGCCCAAACTGACAAAAATAGCAAGCAATTAATCACAAACTGTCAAATTTTTAAAACTTCTAAGTAAAAAAAAAAGCATTTTAGAAATATATTTTAAAATTAATATAAAATAATGCATTTACCTTTGAATCTTTTTCCGTCATTCTGGTTAAAATTATTTAATATCTAAAAAAATAAAGTGACACTTGTATAAAATCTTTTGAATTAATTTAGATAATTATTTTAACATCTTTTAAATGGCTCTTTTAGGAAATTATTAATGATATTATTATAATCTTAATTATTATTGTTGTATATAATTAAGAAATTGGTTTAATTATCTGCCCAAACATTTAAATAAAGCATAATATAATAGTAATAAAGCTCTGTAATGGATGTAACATTAAGTTCAAAACATTTTTGTGCCCCTAGCTAAATTAAAGAAACAATTAAATTCAAATAAGCAAATTTGTATTAAGTAATTAATAAGTACACAATATAGGGTTCTTAAAGTGAAATCTATAACATACAGTTGTGCTCATAAGTTTACACACCCTGACATAACCTTTACCCTTTGTGCATGTCATCAGGCCAAAAATCACCTTCTGATCAGGGTCTGTAGTCATGATTTTATTTTTTTTCTTTAATAAACACGTTTTGTTTTTTTACAATAAATGCCTTCATCCAAATACAGTCTTTGTGTTCATATTTTATGAAATATTTAGCCAGGGTAAACTTACGAGCACAAAATTTGTTTTAAATCACAAACAACACAGAAGAATGTAAAGGGTCATACACAAGGACAAACATAATTTGAATAAAATCCACAGTACAAACCTTTCAACAGCTACAATCTCCACTCCTGTCGCACTGTTGTTCCCAAATTTAAATGTGATGAGCTCTGGATGCTTCTTCTTGGAGGTGATCTTCACCACAGAGTTTAGTGCTTGCCTGGACTGGATGTAAGCAAAACCTTTGCGAGCAGCGATCTCCCTCAAGCAGAACATGTGTGTGGCTGTGATCAGCAGATGGCTGTGGAAGACAAATGACAGGTATTTTCCTCCTATATTATATTTTATTATATAAAGGTAATTTCCCCAGTTAAACAAAAGACCAAACCAACAGTTGACCGTCGATTAGCACCATTTTAAAATGAGTATTCAGCATTGAATTTGCAAAAACCTGAGCATTTTTGTGCACTGATAATGAACACATTTTAGAAGAATTGTTGTCAGGAAACAAGTTACCGTTATACTAACTATGATTGTTGGATAGTTTATGTTTAAACAGAGAAAATGTGTCTGTAAAACAGTGTCTGTAAATTGAGGAATCCTTGGGTCAATATTCTCTTATTTGACAGATAGGCACACCTTGGAAACATGTGTCCAGTCTCCTTAACTTCATTACATGGAATATGGTGCTTCACATCTGGTTTGTTGATCCAAGTTTGAATATTGACGATCTCTTTCCGGTCATCATCAGATATTGATGAGCTGTCAATCTCATCTGAAAGCAGACAATGAAAACACACAAGATGAAACTCTGACCAAGAGTTTTAAATTATTCGTTGTGTACCCATTCTTCATTCTTAAGAATAATAGATTTTTTTATAAAATTGTGATCTGTTTTCAGGATCCTCCACACCATTATAAAGACATCCTTATCATAGCTTGAAAACCAATCTTTGGTTTTTGAAGAAGAAAAGAGTCTCGTTTTGAGTCTTTGGCTAAACATGGGAAAATACACTTACAGACAGATATTTTTAGCCATTGAACCATGTTTGGTTTCTTGTAGGGATACCTCACCTCATTTTTTTTTGCTCTGAGCCATTTGATTTTGAGTATCTGCCGATACAGAGTCCCGATCAGATACTTTTATAATACATTGCTAGATGACATCATTGCCTAATTTGCAACTCGTTTAATTGTGTCAGAAGAGCCAATCAGCCTAAATCTAGCAACAATGTAGCTTAGTTGGCAACAGTACACACGCATGCACGATTTACCCGTATCATACTCTTCCTCATCTCCAATGCTGAAGACAGGCTTAACACCCCTGTATGGCTTCCCCACCCGATCGCTGCTACTAACATGCCTACAGGGAAAACAAAAAAAACATCATCAGCCTGATTCCCAGAAACAAAAACCTTGCTTTAACACTGTCTGGAAGCAGGCATTCAAAGCATGGCAGTGAGATGAGCGTTCCTATAGGATTAGAAGGATGAGTAATGTTAGTTGGAATCGGAGACATTAGTTTTTAGGCTAATGAAAGACCAGGACCTAAAATGTAATCTCCTTCAAGACAAATTTCAGCCGGAATCTTCCGACTGAAAACAAGGAAAGATAAAAGTGTCAAATGCAGTGTTAGAAAGCAACGAACCTAGTAATGAAAGGATGAAAAGTCAAATCACTTTCGAAGAACTGATCAAGACCCCTTTGCATCACTCAACACTCCATTGACTTCCATTTAAATACAAGTTCCTTTCTCTGCATCCCAAAGTTCAAGGGGAGGTAACGGACCAGCGGGTCCACCAGAGGTTGTAAGTAGCCAGACCATTGTTCAGGCAGCAGGGTGTGAAAAAGCTTAGTCTGAAAGTCATTGTAAGTTAAAGCCTGCGGTTCTTACCATTCAAGTGAATGTCACATTCTGCACAAGTTTCGTACTGCAGGGTAGTCTGTAAACTGTTGCTAGTTCCAGGTGACGAACATTGCTAATAAATCCTTTGTAGCAGGATTTGTATAGTAGGAGTCTGATTGTATTATTGTGACACTGAGTGGATTCATGGGTTGAAAACCCGGTGAAACTTTGAAAAAAAGTTATTTCTTTAATGCAATAGTCTGCTAAATGAATCAACGGTTTGAAATGAACCCCGAGATCTGTAGTCAAACAGCACGAGTCACCTTGATCTCAGCCCTAGACATTGAGCAGCGGTCTGGTGGATATATTTACAACACATGAGACTTCTATAAAACGGATGTTTGTAAAAAAAAAAAAAAAACATTTTAATGTGCATCAATCACTATCAGGCTAGCTTAAGAAAAGTCGCAAACCCTCAAAGTAGGAACAAACATGGCAAAGGGGCCAAGATTAATTCAGAACATGAGATGTTGGGAAGTAGAGCGTGGAGGTGGTTCACAGCTTCACAAATGCTGAGTGATATTTGAGGAGTGTTAAGCATGCATGTGAATTTGTAGGTGTGAAAAAAACTTTGTAGGTGTTTTCTTCAAGGTCACTTTACTCTAATAACAAGCTCAAAAGAATTCCAGGAATACTCAATCCATTCAAGAGAACGAACGGAAGCAGTGAACTATAGATGCAGGAGATGCAGATGGTGTTAGAACGTGGCATTAAATCTGGGTTTTAAGACCCCTAGAGTGAGCTAAAGCATACAGCCCCATCTTGAAAGTTGATGTTGCAGAGACTGGATGTATTCTGCTAGGCCACAGACAAACATCATTGAAGTCTTACCGATCTAGCAATCCCTTGTCTGGCCATGGCAGATTGAAAGACATTCTAGTGTGAAATAACAGGACACAGGTCGAAAGGTGATTAAAATATTAGAATGATAATGATAAGCATCTGAATGACGGGAGTGTTATTATAGACTGAGAAAGTGACTTACTTTAACAAACCTTTAGAAAACTGGGACCTCGAGTTTAATTAAACGCTCTATATAGTCCAAGTATGTACTGAGGTTCAAACTTGGAATAAAAGACTGAAGTGTGTGGTTCGAAATAGAAATAAGCAAAATAGATATACACTTGTGCTTAAACACTGCAAACGCATCGGCAACTTTTAAACAAAGTCATCACAATATCCTCTTCATTCTTGAGGTTGTTATAAGATGTACAAGGAAACATTTGGTGTAATTTGTAAACTGAAACTCTGCTTCTGAATGCATTAATCATTTAAAACTGCAGAAGAAAGATAATGCTGCTCTGGACAATCTGAACAAACATAAAAAAAACCTTTTCTCCAGTAAGTTAAAAATGATACTATTACAATAAAAAATAAAAAAACAACTCAATTTTGGGGGGATTTTGCACCATTACGTAGCTTCCTGGCTGATGGGAATACGCATGAACTTTGGATGAAAAAAAAAGAAAGAAAATCCAGACTATGTACAAAAAAGGCAGTCTGTTACTTATTTCCCCTCAAAAAAAATTGGTGAGCAGATCTACATACACCGCTTTGAAACTACCAATTATTTTAAATGTACTTTTAGCAGAAACTGTAAATAAAACTCCTGCAAGGATTAACTAGAACCTCAACAGAATTAATATACAGAGATATATTGAAATATATTAAATATTGAGCTCACCTTTCGACTGGTGTGGAGGTGTTTTCAATGAAGCTGATCATCTTCTCCTTCACATTTACAGACTTTGACTTGAGAGCAAAAGTCATTTTGTTGACAAGTGATTTAACCCCTTTGCCATCAGTGCTGTGCAGATCCCCCTGGAAAAGAAGAATAGCACAGGAAGTAAAAAAATTGAATAAATCAGTGTGTTCACAAACAAATGTGAATATCCCACTTCTTTAACAAAAAACATTTGTGAATTACCCTCCTTGTGGAAGTTGTCAATGGCCGTTTTCTGGCTATAGTTTTGGTCAGCAAACCTGACTGAAAGATCATTTAACTGCTCAGGAAGCTTTTACAGATAAAACATAAAAATGCAGTGCCTCGCCTAGGAACATTGTTCTGCTGCGCTTAATATCGCGCTAATAACAGATTTATATTATTTAATAAAAATACAGAATACCGAAACGGTACGCAAGTGTACCGAACAGGCCATACCGAAACGGTTCAATACATACCGTGAACCGTTACACCCCTAATATATATATATAATATAGAGCTGATCTTCCTGAAGTGGGAAAAATATACTTTTTTTCATGGTGGTAACATTCTTTATCTATAGATAAGGTTATAGTACCAAATGTAACAATCATGTGGTTAGAAAATAGAGCTTCAATGTAAATCTAAAAAAAAAAAAAATCTAAATAACACATTTACGGTCTCACTCACAAAATAAGTCAGTTTCTACTAAAAGATGAAACAGAATCTGTGAATTCTCAGACAGAAGAGTTCATTAAAGTCAGTTTGCACATAGAAAGCACTGTTTTAATGGATCTTCTTCTGATAGCACTTCAAAACAAAGAAATAAACTCACATCTGCAGAGCTGAGGCTGCTGTGAGATCCAGAGGTGCTCACAATCCAGTGAACATAAACATTGTCTGGCCCTTCAACATTAATATCCGCCAAGTGCTGTTGTAATGCTGGAGTACAATGTAGGGAGAAAATACATTAACAATATAAATATATTTGTAACGGTATGGCAAAAATAGCCAGCAACATGTAAAAATCTTTATTATATGGTAAATATTTACTACAGCTTACCCATAAATCCACCTTTTGCAATGCTTACAAACTCTTTGTTTTTCTGGGAAAAGCAAAAAGAAAAGCTTTCTTGAGGTGATTTTTTCTATTATAAAGTACATATTAGTATGCAGCAGAAGCAGATCAGACCTGTAGAAAGTGAGCGAGCACCATGTTCATGTACATATCCTCTTCTTCTCGTCCACTGCCCATGAAACAGAGGTGCTCTCCGCTGGCCACCGAGCCCGATTCCAGAGACTGCTTCTGTGCCTCCAGAAGAGACTTCACTGAAAGGGCAAACTCGGAGGGGTTATGAAGCATCTGTGAATATCAAATTCACACTCCGTTAGATGCACCAAACCCTGTGTGGCTTTCTAAACAAATATTACAAAACCCAATTCAAATCAGGACCAAAAAACATCTTACTAAATCAGAATCCAGGTGAAAGGCAGTGGACAAGTGACCAGCATTGTACTGCTCTGCAGGACGACAGTCAACCACAAAAAACCGTACACCTTCCTAAACAAACAGACAATAAAACAAGATCACAGTAAAAAGGATTCCTTATAAAATTACATTTTCTAATGGTGGGGCGGCACTGTGGCCTTCTAGTTAGAAGGTTGTCAGTTCAAGGCTCGCAAGTGACCTTCCTGGAAGGAGTTTGCATATTCTCCCTATGCTTGCGCAGGTTTCCTCCAGGCGCTCCGGTTTTCCCCACAATCCCAAATACATGTGGTTAGGTTAATTGAATAATCTAAATTCCCCTTAGGTGTGAATGTGTGTTGCTCTTTTTATGTACACGTTTGTATTTTTATTAAGTGTATTGCAGAACGATTTGGGTCAATATTAAGTTGTGTCTCAATGCATTGTGTTCGTTGGTTCATTGGTTTTCGTAATGAGATCTGTGGATTAATTGAGGTTTATCGGAGCCCGTGTTTTAAGACTTGTAGAAAACTCGGAATCGTAGACCAGGAGATCTTGGGGTATCAGAACAAGTTTGATGTCCAGAGCTGCAGTCCTCAAAATCTCTCTAAAGGCCTCTACACTCTGAACCGAATTGAGATTCGCAGAAAACTTTGAATGGCTTCCCTGTAGGGTGCTCTTCTATGTTGAGAAAATAACGATGCAGTGACGACGATGACAGAAAAGAAATTGGAAAAAACACATTGAAAAAAAAAAAATCATGGATGTCAAGCAGTTTATACCATTAGTGGCTGTGGAGAAAAGAGAGAATTTTCCCACAAAGTGGCTCTTTTTTTCTGTTCTACTTACGTCATCAAAAGAGCCAGCTGTCATTGTTCATTCTCCTTGAGAAAAACAGATCCAATATGGCCTCATTGCATCAATATTTCCTAAGAATCCATCTGAAGATTTGTGCAAATCTCAATTCAGACTGGTGTGTAGAGGCCTCTAGACAGCTGTTTCTGACTAGGCTTGAGTAAATAACTGTGTTTTAATTCAAGCCGTGCGACATTGACCATCAGCATCAGTGTTTCCCTTACCATTATACTCCCCCTGGCTGTACAAGACTGATCTTGGCAAGTAAGTAAATACACACAAGCATGAATGAACGAATTGGTAAATAAATAGCTTAATTAATAGCTAGCTAGTTAGTTATACAATGGCATTTCCTGCTTTAAACTATCACTATGTTAAGTTGATTTTTACTGTTGTTACTATCAGTTATCACTTTTAAAGCCTAACAGTTAATGTATTTACAGGTCAAAACAGACATTCGCAATAGGCTGCAAGGGGACCATCTTGCAGCCTGCATGCGGATCTCAATAAATGGGCCAGAAGTTTCAGACTATCCATACCAAGATGCTCTGGAAATGTTCTTTCAGAAGCCCAGAAAGATACACTGCAGTGACAAAAGCTGCACACTTTGTGAATAATTAACATATTAAAATAAATCTGATGTTTAGTGTTTAGTTCAGTGTACAGTTGTTTAGTTATTGTACAGTAATTGTTCAGACATTATAATATATTGGTATACTGCAATTAAAAGAAACATATAAACACTATGAAGTGTTTGTGTGAGTGTTTTGCCGCACCACCCATAACACCACAACCCCCCCCCCCCCCAAGGCAATGATCCGAGGGGAAACACTGAGCATACATTTAGTATAACTGGTTCATCATATACCTGACTATAAACCCACAAAAAATCCCTGACTTTGTGCAAATGTACCTAAAAAGAATTGATGCTGGTTAGAATTAAAATGTAGCAACAGGAAATTTTGATTTGATTTAGAATTTTCTTTTGTTTTACACAATACTGTAAATGAGCATAAAGCTCTTTTTAATGGCAGTGGACAGTGTGTAGATGCTTAATTTAAACATAGGATTCCATTGCTTTACTGCTTAGAACAACAATGAATTTCATTTATTTTGTGGAGGAGTCTCAGAAAGAAACCTTGGATTGGAAACTCACAGGCTGTAGCTGGTTGGCTTGCAAGATTTCTGGGACAGATACAGGCAAACAGAGAGCCTGACTCAAGTCCATGTCTTCTTCCTTCAGGGCCACCAGACTGCTGCCAAAAAGATTATGGTTTTCCTGCACAAATAAAAATCTTCATTACTTTTCACCTCTTATTATTAGTTATTGTGATAAAGCAAACCTCTTGATAAAGTACCTTTCTAAGCGATAGCGGAGTCTTGCTTATGTAATACTGTGCCAAAGAGAACAAATCCTCAATGTCCTCTGCCTCTAATAATGATGGTGACAGATCAAGTGTTTCTGAAATAAAAAACAGATGCTTGTATAACTGAACTATCAACATACCTCACGTGAAATACTAATAGTCTTTTACTGATTATCTCTTCTTTGCCGTCTCCCTCTTGAGAAAGGATGCCCTCTCTGGACATAAGCAAAAAAAGATGTACATGGTTTAGAAAACAGAAGCTTAAATTAAAAGAGAGTACAGAATCGGTCACATACTTGGCATTGACGAGGATGATGAGCATGAGGAAGAAGATTAGAAAAGGGTCCGCCTGCTGGAGATAAACATCCCACAAGGCTTGCGTAACCTCTGGGAGACAGTGGCTGGAAAACAGACTCCCAAGCTGCATAAAACGGGGAAAAATAAGTCTTTTTCGGAAGAAATGATCAGTAGCATGACCTTAGTTCAAGTGTGAAATGATATTTTAAATATATTTAGGGCAAAAGCCCTAGATCCAGTATGTCTAGCTGAGTAATATCCAGTGGCATTTGTTAGCAGTGGTGCACATTATGATTTAGTTGAAAAGTGGATTCAATTACAGAGTTTCAGTTAAACTTGCCACATTCCATGCTGACAATTAATCTGTTGCGCTGACATTAAAACAGTTCCCTTTGATGTTCTGGAAGAATTCAATAAAGAGTACATGCACCAATCAAACATTCTATCTGGTTTTTTTATGGATTGGGTGGGGACACAATACTGATCCAAATTCAATTGTGTAATGATAGATTAAGAGCCATAAACAAAGGGCTACTGAGATAACTTCTCAAGACAACAAATAAAAGCTTAACAACATAAAAATTCAGAAAACAACTTGAGCAATTCTGAACAGGGAAGTTGAGAACATAAATGCTATTCATTCCACCGTTTCATTAAACAGGTCTCTGGTTCAATCACCAGCGAGTTCCTCACAAACAAATACATGTTTTCTTAGCTTACATTAACATGGTCAGGTTTCTTACGGTCAAATGTAGACCATGTTCCAAATTATATGAAGAATTCTCACCTCATCGACTAATAAGACAAACAAAAAATTACAAAGCAAATGTAAAAAAAAATAAAACACTGAAAATTGTCATTTGTTATGTTTGGAGCATATTTACTGAAATCAAATCATTATAACTTTTTAAACATTTTAACATAGAGCCTTATTTGACAGCAGCTTCTTAAGTCTTGCATCCATTGAAAAGTTTTAGGATGGTTTCTTCACAAATTTGTTTGCAAGACGTTACAACAGCTCCCAGAGCTGCTCTTTGGACGTAAACTGCCTCCCATTCCCAGAGATCTTTTGGTTCTCCAATGGTTCTTCAAAAGAATTGAGGTCAAGGAAGGAGGGAGGCCACACTATGACTCTCTCTCCTTTTCTTCCTATAGCACCCATTGATGCATTTAGCGGTATTCTTTGCAGCATGAGATGGTGCATGACGATGATTTTATAACAGGAAGCATAGTTGTTTTTTTCTGTAGTGGTCAGTTCACAACTCCATATACTTTGCAAAAGTCATCCTAACACCTTTGGAAAGCCAAAAGGTCCAACCAGCTTTCTTCCTATAATTCCTCCATCATTTTTTTGCCCAATCAAGCAGTTTCTGTTTGCGTGCATTGGCTAACGGAGATTGAATAGAAAGTTACTCAACGTTCTTGCTATTCATTGATGATGGCAATCATTGATGATGAATCTCATTATTGATTAGTTGTCTTGTGATGTTTAATAGTAGTGTTTCGGTGATTATGTCCATATTGTGCACCCACGTTGTGCATATGAGAAATCTCTCAGCTTGAAATTGTGTACTAGTTATTTTAGGAATGTCAAACAGAATGTAAATGTTTACTTTTTGTACAAGTTTCTCATCATGAGCAAAAATGCATAAAATCTAATAAAAACAGCTAATATTAAATGGCAAAAAATAGAATAAATGTAAAAATATTAGTACTCACATATAAGAAATTAATCGCTTAAAATGAAAGAAAAATCTACTGATTACTTCATTATGATGACAATGACTAATTACAGCCACAGATTATTTAACAGTTAATTATTGTCTTAACCTCTTAAGCCCTAAGGCCTATTTTCCGAAAATCCTATACCTTCACATTATAAGGCATTCCTCATCTTTTACAAGGTCTAAACTGCAAATCTTGGTATCAAAATGAAGATGGGTTCTTGGGGGGTGGTGTGGATGAGTTAATTTGACAGTCAAGAACACTGGGTAAGAGAAAATGATGTTGAATTGGCCAAAAAATGAACTCCGACAAAAAAAAAAACCTACATGTTCAAAACCACTACATGTGAAGGACATCTGTAGCAAGTTTGGTGTCCATACTACAAGAAACTAATATTCTGTACAGGTTTTGATTGAACAAAGTTCAGGCAAATCCAAGTTTGGCACAATTTAGCACAATAATTGAAATATGGAAATCTTGTCCAAAGCTTCCGCTACATTCATGGTCTTCTTTTCTTGCTTACGGGACATGATTTCAGCAAAAAAAAAAACTCCTAAAGAAGCGCTGTAAAAGGGGGGTTGACGCCCCTTTATACTGTCTCCATGCGCCATGCGTAAGCTGCTGTTTATGCCGCTTCCAATCTTGTTACTTCCCTGTGTGCCCACCCCTCGACCGTCTGTCCAATCCAGGAGCTCTATACCTCGTTGGAAAGCTTTGAATCTGTAGAATCCAATGATATCCACTATTTTGAGATGGACAGGATCCCTGATGAATCACAGGACACGGAGCGTGGAGAGGACTGCTTTTACGCACAGGGAATGTTTCCATATGGTCATGTTATTCTTAGAAAAGAGATAGGGAAGAGACCCAAAATGGAGTTTTCGCAAAGTTGTCAACCGGATATAACAACAAACTGACTTATCGCTATGGAAATAAGGTAAGACAAGATTTACATGCTCTGAAATACTTTGCGCCATGTAAATGAGTTGCATATCGCTGGATTCTGCTGGTTGTTAGCTTTCATTTCATGCCATGGTTTTGGTGTTTCCGTTTATATTGTGGATACATATCGCACATAAACAAAAACTTGGTCATGAATTATACTCCGAATATGTTGTTGTTTATTTGCATGGCGTTAGAGCTGTGGTTCACGGATGTGAAATTGAATTAGATACGTTTTTAGAGGAGCGAAAATGTAATGCACAAGGGGACAAGTCCCCGGTACCGGGGACTCTCAGGTTTAAGAGGTTAAACATTCACGATTATGCTGAATGATAAAAAAATGAAAGGCAAAAAGGATCTTGACCCTGTAGGTATACACCTGGACATTTTGTTAAAAATCTCATAAAATATCCAGACAAAAAATAATAAGACTGACCCAGTTGATGGCGTAGGAGTCAGGGGTGATCTTTTTTGTGTCCAGGAAAGAGCAGAGTTCTGGCTCATGGTATTGCAGCAGGAGTCTGAACAGGTGAAATGGCCTTCCTTTTACAACACAGTCTCTGCAAAGTGAAAACAATGCACAAATCCATAATAGAGACAAGCAAAGGAAAAAAAATATTTTTTTGTATGAACACACAAACCGTGGGATGTATTTATTCATGACTGCATAAAAACAGTTGTAGAGGTCTCTTCTGGACAATTGTAAGCCAAGGAGTGGTTTGAGAATATGTGGCCAACTAAGATCTGGAGTGAAGGTGACATTTCTAGACTTGCAGTAGAATGTGATCACTGACTCCACATCTGACACCAGATCTCGACTTTCATCCTCTGGAATGCCCAGCTCATCTATTGATTTCAGAGAGCAATGTTTAGCATCCAAAACCAAGGGAAATAAGTCACAGCTAATGCTTATAAGCCTCACCCGGACATATTTTATTCCAATAATCGATTGAAAAAAAAAATTCCCTTTTGATTAATTACACAAAATTACTAGTACAACCAACAGAATATATTGCATTTTTACAGTTCAAAACGAGGTCATTTATTATATAAGATGTACTTTTATTTTCTTGTACATCAAACACACAAATTAAAAGAACTTTCAAAAGCTCATTCCAATAATCGACTATTAATACAATCGCTAACACTGTATATTTCCCAATGTGACCTAAAATAACTTTTGTGGGGAGTTATTGTTGTTTCATGCCTTTTTTACGGTCTAAGCATGATCAAAAAGTCACACAACTCCACACGTCAGAACTAGTGAAAATCTCGAAAAGTGATTTCAGCTTATGGTGCGCAAACAGTTTGTTGTACAGTGGTACCCCGAGATACAAATGCTTCGAGTTACAAAATGTTCGAGATACGAAAGGTCTCACTGGAAAGTTTTTGCTTCGAGATACGAAGAAAATTTTGAGATACGAACAAACACAAGCACTTTTGCCACTTTTGCTTGTGTCATAATTTACTAACTTGTCTGAAGGCATATGGATTGTTAAACTGTGAAGCTTTTTTGACTTCGTTAAACTATGTGAGCATGGTGTCCATTGACAAACTTAAGATACCATAAACAGGAAGTTGCTAATAACTCAGCAATAAAATGACAGATTTGGGTTTACTTTGCTGGGTGTGTTAAAAGTCCATCACTGAACACATCACTATAGTAACCTACAGTGTCAGTCATAGTGCAACATAGTAGCCAAAATTAATGTCTATTTTCTACTGTTTTGTATTGCTTTTTCAAACTGTTTTTGAAGGACATTTGAAATTTGGAACAGTGAACTGGAGCAAGTTTTGAAAATCAACAAGAGGTCTATTATTTTACAAAAACCTCTAAAGTGGGACTTTTGCGCATGCTGTACTTTAACGTCTCATTCAGCTTTATCTAAAGGCATATGAGATGTTAAATTGTGAAACTTTTTTGACTTCGTTAAATTTTGCCACAAAAAGGAAGAAGAAAACTCAGCAACAGAATGTCAGATTAGGGTTACATTTGCGTGTTAAGAAACCATGAAACCTGAACACATTAATATCACAACCTAAGGTATCAGTATAGCACCACCAGGTAGAAACTGGAAATATAGCATTTCACATTGATGAAGTACTTTTTTCACCAATTTTGACTTTTGTTATTCCTTTGAAGAGGAAAATAAATCACATTAGTAATAACAGTCATCTTGAAAATTGGGTTATATGCCTAGCTCCACATTTTTAGATGAACAGCTACATAAGCGTCAAAGTGGAAAAAAAGGTTATTCACCAATGAGCTGCTGACTGCGACTGTGAATGAGCTCCTGTTCTTCTAGGTCCAAAGCCCCATCCCACGAGGACAGGCTATCTCCTTTACCAGACACATTCAAAGCAATCTGTTGACACACAAACACAAACCTCATGAACTAAAGGTCAAAAAATATGAAGAGTGTAGGTAGAAGTGACATTATGCTTATGCGTCAATACTAAGAGTTTGGTCAGACTTACCATGTACTACAAAGCTTCTTCTATAAAATACTTTCAAAGTAGTGGGTGTGTGGAGGAACTGATTCATCTACAAATCTCTGCTCATAATTCCAGCGATTCTTAAAGTTCTATAAAACCCCTTAACACCTGCGGCCCGGCCACAAGCCGGAAATCGACACTTACAGAAAGATAATTGCACCCGCTATTTTTAGGTAAAGTTTGACAAGCTATGCATCATATGAAAGCTGAATTTCTCATGATTCAGGGGTTATAAAGGTTATAAAGGTTATAGGTTTAACACACCACAGCAATAACAGTTAGTCAATTTGTGTAAAGAGTCCTAACAAAGCAAAATGGCGATGTCACCTTTTATAATGTCATTATTCACTTTTTGTTTGCTACAAAAGAAAAAAAAAAGTTGGCCATTTTTAAGGTAGACCCAACAAGCATGGTAGATTTCGATTCAGTAGAGTCTCCTGAACATTTTGAGACCACCTTTAGAAGTCTGTGACCTTGTTTGGCCAATCAGCTAGCCAGTAAACAAGACCTGGCCACTCATTGAGAGAGAATGTCAATGTGGGTCCTCTTTGTTTCGCATACGTGTACAGCCAACCAATCGCATTTAAGCTCCACTCAGACTGATGGGTCATTTAGCCAATGAGATGAGCTTTCCAACGATATATGGTTTGCCACAATTCTGTTTACAGATGCATGAAAACGTGGCTGCGTAAGAGAGCAGATGCTTCCAGTCTTTACGCATACCAGTGAGCAGAGCGCACAGCAAAATCTTTTTTTCTGGAGAAAAAGGCCTTGTATTTCTGTTACTGTTAGTAGCACTATGGCATCTAAGAAAACATTTAAACGTTTTGAGGACATTTTAGAGGAGATTCAGATTGTTTGAATGACTGGCATGCACAAATCGTATTGTTTTACATCTATTTTTTATTTTTTCATTGTTTGCATATTCTTTAAAAATAATTTTTTGTTATCTACTGGTATTGATTTGTATTTTAAAAAATGCACATTTACATCAATTTGTTAATTTGGTTACCAAGAGCCAATTTGGTGCCAATGGTGCCCGCCTGGACATAGTCTTATAAAAATCACTCCAGAAAACACATGTTTAGCTCCATTTTGACAGAATTTGGTCATGTATTGGTCTACAGTTGTGGCTTCTATTCAGCATTGTCAAAAAGTCCACCAGGGACTCAGTTATTAAAAAAAAAAAAAAAAAAAGTAGGCAAGGATCATTTCTAATTTTTCTACAAAGTTTGTGAATCTATCACTTTAGTTTTGTTGAAGGTATCCAGTTCTTTACTTTTACCTGATAAACTAGAAAGTGTTACCTTTTCAATGACACCAAGGACATTAATTTAACCCATTAAATGTGAGAGTTACATTTTATTTTGGGTATGCCTTTTTCGGACCTATGTTCAAAAAGAGGGGTGGGTGTTAACAGGTTAATAGTCTATTTAATCTATTTAAGTTCTATTTAATCTATTTTGATCTATGTCTTAGAAGGTTGCTAATAATTTAATATTAGTGTACATTTGTGAGTATGACTCATCTTTAAAGATATCGAGAGTAAATTGTAAATATACTGACTTACCATCCATAATTTAGCCCGTTGAGGAGGGGGTAGATTTCTGACCTGTATAACACCATCCTCATCAGTGCTCAGATCACAGTCTGTAGAGTCAAGTGCATCAGCCAGATCTTGATCCCTACAGACAATATACAAGAGATTTAACCGGTTTAACTTGATTAAGGGAAATAGAAAACTCTGCAACTGAACACACTTGAGTTTAAAAAAAAAATCTTAATGGAACTATAGCTTTAACTAACAACTAAAAACACTTATTGTATTATAGAAACATTGATAAATGTAGTAATGATTCATTTAAAAAAAAATAATAATAATAATTAACCAAATAGCTGTAGAAACATCCCCAGAAAAATGGAAGCCATAAGAGGCTATGCTTAAAATATTTTTTTGCTCTCTTGTTTTGCCATCACCACAACCTAATCTCATGACCTCAACATAAGGAAAGTTGTTTTGTTGGGACACTTTATATATATATATATGTATATGTATATGTATATGTATATGTATATGTATATGTATGTTTTTTTATTTTTTTAGTTGTTTCAGTTTTTTAACATCATTATCACAACAAAACAACTGTTATGTCAAGATCACAAGTTAGTAAAGTCATGGCAACCAAACAAAAACTACTTTTACAGTTTTGGCCTCATTACTTCTGTACATAATGAATATTGTTACATCAAAGTGTTTAATTTAGCTGTTATTTATCGGATATGGATTGAATGCGAAAGTTATGATGTTACGATACAGATTATTTGGCAACTCAAGAATAGCCAACACTGTTACAAGTGAGTAAACCTGAAGGGTTTGCCATTTTAGAATAATTATGTTAAACCGACCTCTATGAAAAACAAAATTAAGGAGAACTATGTTGACATCTGCATAGTTGAGCTGTCACTTCAAAACCACATTCCTGGAGCGGTTTAAACTAGGGAGGAGTCACTGAGGCTTTACTCGATTACAATAATGAAAATGTCGAATTTTATGGGAACACTTTTAGGCCAAGAACGATCACAAAATACACAAATTCAACTTTCTATTTAGATTGATAGCGTTATGTTAATGTGGTATGACCAAAAAAAACTTTAAACATCAATCTATTAAGTAAATGTGTTAAAATATGCGTGGAAATATTTAAAAAGTTGGTAATTTATCATTATTTAAATTTAACTTGGAAAGTAAAGTATAAAAACATATAACGGTGAAGGTTTAAAAGGTCTAACAAAAAGATAAATTATGTTGTAAAAAAAAACGCCAAATTATGTTGTAGGTGAAACAAAAAAATCCACAACATAATAAATGAATAATGGAAATAAACAGATAGTATGAAGAATCAAGTTAAAGGCCCTCATCGAAGTACCGAGAGGCTTTGAGAAACACCTGGAGACACCAGACAATACTGAATTACTGACAGTGCTTAGACAAACGCTAGCACCCACAGCTAAAGTTAGCTGCTTAGCATAGCTTCGCTATCTGCCGATGTCCGACGGCTGTCGTGAAACAGATCCGTTTCATAATTATTCAGTTTACGGACATTAAATTGTAAGTATTAACGCCAAAATTAGAAGCGATACGATCAAACAGACGTGTGTCTTACCAACAGCCTCCAAATAATTCCCCAACAGCCTCCGCCGCCATTGCTCGGGTGACGTTCCACGTCAAACTGTACGGAGTGCCGTGGGAGTCAAATACTCACGTAAAAATTATAATTCTTAGTAGTAATATTAAAACATATAATACCGTTAGTATATGCATTATAGTACATACTTATATAAAGTTTAGTTATATAATCTGATAAAATTGATTAAACATATTTGATTACGTGTCTCTCAATTACTGACATGAGCATTTGACGTTACGTACTTTAGTGTTTAGCCCCATAATTTTTTTTTATAAATCAAACTCAGTCATAACCAAAACCAATTGTTTTTTACGTATTGGTCATTTATAATTACCGTATATAAATTTGAGACAAGTAAATGATCACATTCTTTTATTTTTCACGTTCAACAGTTCAACATTTATTCGTTTAAATTCCAGTGTTACACTTCTCATACACCCTATAGTACATACAGAATTATTTCCGCCAAAACCATTTTACTTTATCAGGCTGAGAAAACAGCAAGCACATTAACATGGACACGTTATGGAATACTTTAGTTTACGTGCATAGAATAGTTCTTTCCATCTGGCTGACTTCCCTAAAGGCCATGCCTTATAAAACATACTTTTTTTTTTTATTTGCCTTTTAAAAATAATTTTGCTTTAAAAGAATTCACATGTTACAGACTGCATGTTTTTTTAAAACACAATATTTTTAATGAAGTTTTGGGAAAACATATTTCACAAATAGTGATTTAAATCAAGGACCCTGATTTGTTTTAATATTATCAATAAGTGAGCTATTCACACTTACATTTACTTCAAACAATTGTTAAGCAAATGAAAAGGAGCTTTGTGATAAAATGAGAGGAATGTCATTTTAATAAGTCGATATTTTGTGCACATACCGGTACTTATAATTACTTACAAGATAATTTCACAGCTAAGTCTGAGCACACAATTGATAGTTTCTTTAAATAATTAATTTCTTCTAGCACAATTTTTTTTCTTGTTTAAGTGTAGAGTGAAAACTTTATTGTGACAATACTGTAACTTTTTTATTATATAGAATTTTTACACTGATTCAGAAAAACAAGAAAAAGAAAATCACAATTTACCTCCATATTATTCCCAAATTATAAACAGTAAACAAAACAGTAAAAAAAAAATTCTAACCAATTTACAACACAAACCACAACTAAAACTTTAATCCAGTTTAACCAATTAAAGCAAATATGACTAAAGAGCCGACAAACTTGTGCATGTTACAGCATCAAAAATCTGAAAACAGTCTTGCTGATGATATATGCTGTGTTAGCCTGTGTCTTTGGTGAGGAGAAATGCAAGTAAAAACTATTAACGCCCCCATTGTCAATAATTGCCACTTGATTTGACTAAACCGAAAAGGTTTCACATTTTTTTTACTGAACGAGAAAAGGGAGCATAATGTGGTCATAAGACAGTCTCCAACATTTTCTCATGTCCAGTGCTCAAATAAAATCTGCAGAAGAATCACCAGTTTGGTATTCTTTTCAATGACAATTATCACCATTCTGACAAGGTAAAAAAAAACGGGTATGTGTTCTCCATCGCAGACCTTAAGTTATAGTGTTGGAGGCTTGAGGCCATACTTCTTGGCCACCTCAGTCTGGGCATAAGCAGCATCACATAGCGAGTAGAGATGGGCCATTTCCATCTCTGACTTGGCCAAATTAATGGCCTTATTGAACATGTCTATAGCCTTGTCCAGGTTTCCTCTGTAGGGGGAAAAATAATTTTTAGGAGAATTTCCACAAAATTAAGAAAACAAAATGATCAAAAAACAGGATCAAATGTTATCCTTCACAAACCTTTGGACTTCAATGGTTCCCATCGTTTCGTAAGCAAAGTCACACTTATTATCAATTTCAATGGCTTTGCTAATGAGTTCAAGACCCATTTCCAAATCTTGTTTCCACTGAAGCTGCAATAGGCTACACAAAAAAACACAATTAGAATATTTGTGTTGACTTAAAAGCATTTAGGAATCTTGAAAAAGATCTTCAGTAGAGTAATGGAACTAACCCTTTGTGGACATATGTTGTGGCGTTGTCTGGCTCTAGTTCAATACACTTATCATACATTTCATCTGCCTTCCCGAACTGCTGCTGGTCAGTTAATGCCTAAAAGAAAAGAAACATACATTTTAATTAAATGAAAATACATTATGAAAGTTACATACTTTCACACGTTTAAATAGATCAATGCATTTTTAGTTACACATTACATTATACTGCACAGCCAAGTGTTTCATTATTTGTTTTTCACCAAGATCCTGCATTGATGATGGTCTGAATCTAGACTCATCAGTCCACATGACGTGGTTCCATTGCTCCAGAGTCAAATCTTCAAGCTCACTAGCAAACTAAAGCCCTTTTCCCCATTATACGGACAAGTGCTTTTCTTAAGGCTACACAGCTGTTCAGCCCCAATGTTTTGAGATCCCTTCAAACCGTGCGCACTCTTAGTTTCACATAGAGCTAGGTGATATTAATTTATACATTTTTATCCAATTGTAATTTGGTTTTAAATTAAACACAAAATACACTGTATTTTCTAAATGAATAATAATAAATGGACCTTGAGGACACGACAGAACGGTTGCTCGCATGTGCACAAATATCTTTGGTCAATTCTCTTTAAAACTGTTAATTAATTAATTTCCTGTACATTGAGGTCTTGTATTAACATTTCTCTGCTTGATGCATGACAATGATTTGACCCTTCTCAAACAGAGCAGCATCTTTCTACATTGTTGTTTAAGAAACGAGAAGCAACTCCTTGCACCAGTTGGGGTTAAACAATTCGTTGCCAGCTGAATTACTGTCCATGTAGTATTTGTCCAATAGCTTAGTTAAGTAAAGCCTTTTTTGATAGGCAGTGTAGCTTTCAATTTGTTTTCAAGTTATGGAATTAGTGATTTGCTTAGTGGTGGATTAAATATATTAAAAGATATTGACATGTTGTAAGCAATACACTTAAATATAAATTAATGTAAATAATTTAAAAACATGATATGATTTGTATTTGCCTTGATAAAAGCAAACCTGTAAACAAGACACATTGATTATTGTGCATAACCTGTGTATTACCTGTGCATAAAGAGCATAACCCTCAGCACATTTTGGAAACCTCCTGATGACGTCCTCAAAACCATCCATGGCTTTCTGAACCTGGGATGGGTTGTTTCCAGTGTATGCCTGTCTGTACTGAAAAGGGAAAGAGACTTAAATCCCAATGTAAATGTTTTGATGGTTAGAGAGAAGAATAACTCCCGTGGGCACCTACCAATGCAAAGCACTTCTGTGCCTGAGCCAGTGCAGAGTCTGGCCGAAGTTTTATACACTCATCAAAATCGTCAACAGCTTCCTCAACCTGATCCAGCAGAATCTTCAACTGAAACATTTAAAAACATCCAGGTTAAAAAATCTTAAATATAGAGTGAGAAAACATTCCTAGCGGTAAAGAAAATGGTCATCTTTAGTATTGGAGAAGTTCAGAAAAGAATTCATTTTATAAAGAACCTCTCTCAACACTATAACAGAAAACAATGCAGAAAAACTACCATCTACTCATCATCATTCACAGATGAAACCACTCTACAGCCGTTTAATGATCTAATAGAGGCCCGTTTAAAACATCTGTACGCCATCTCAGAGCAATGTAATGGGGCATTCATTAGCTGTACACTTATTAAATTGTGCTGTTTCCTTTTAATAACACCTGACGTCTCAAGTTTTCAGAAAACACACCATATTTGCTACGTCACTTGTCACCTGTCAATTGACAAATTCTAAAAGTTAGTCAACAATCAAAGAATTTAAAGTATAGATGAAACAGGAAGCTTTGAAAATAAAAGATTTCATAACTTAGGTCTTGCTCGGTGACTTGGTCAATGTCTGTGTTTTTCTTATAGTGAAAAATGTGACTCCCAAATGTGTGCATTGAAAAAGCTTAGAAAAATCGGGCCAGTTACAAACCTTGTGATCCACATCACTGCAACACAGTTTCAATTTCAGAAGGTGTGCATCAGACTACAGCATACAGCAAAAGGGCCTATGCATTACCTCAAACCCAGGTTACTTCACAATTATCAAAGCTATGAATTAAAAGAAATGAGCAAATAGACCAAAAAGAAGCAAAATTACTGTTTATAACGACATATTTGCCTTTGTATCTCCTCACGTTACCCTGGATGTGCCTCTCTCATTGGCTGAAAGTGGCCAAAGACATTATATCAGTCGGAACACATTTCACACTGCCCGATTGTGACTCGCCAACAGCCAACAGATATTTAGCATGTCAGATATCTCACGACCAGCCTGCGACTGTTGAAAATAAAGGTGCTTTCATGGTTTTAATATATATTCCATGAAGCGATGTCATTTAATTGACAATGTTACCAAGACAAAGCCAATAATAACATCCTGTTGTTAGACGCTGAACTTGATTCAAACCAATTCAAACCATTTCCTACAGCTAAAATATTTAGTCGTATAATAAACAAGTGTACTTTAGTGAGATCATACCTGTCCTCTGTGATGATAAACATCAGCGTTATGGTGGTCAATTTCCGCAGCCGTGTTGAAGTCCTGTGTGGACAGAAGAGGCTGCTGCTGCTGCATGTACATGCTTCCACGCTTAATCAGAGCATTGGCACGCAACTGAAACACATTTTAAAAAATGAACATGATTAAGAATTACTATGCAAACTGGATGTAAACGGTGACTAATAAAATGTATTGTGATCGTGTTACCTTAACACTGGCATCTCCCATGTTGATGACACGGTCAAGATCTGGTTGCGCAGCGGTTGCGTTGCCAATCAACAGGTAGAAGGTTGCTCTCAACAGAAGAGCTTCAGCAGTGTATTTCCCCCCAGACTCAATCTCCTTCGTGCACTCACTGATGATCTTATCATAGTTCTCTTCCTCCATATACTGCTTTGCCTTCAGGTAGCCAGAGCTGAGGACACAGTAGTTCAACACACAAAGTTAACCAAAGTTTAAATATGCTGCTTTGCTAAATTTCTGGGCATACAGTGTGAAAGAAAGACTAGACAACTTCAAGAATTCCACACACGTCTAATACACATGCCCTAGGTTAGGGAGTCATTCTTAATTGTCCATTTTAACTTTAATTTAAAACAATTACAGTTAGACCCCAAATAATATTTCAATAAGGGCAAGTATTAACCTCATAACTTTACCTTAACCATACAGTCACTCAAAACATATTCATACAAGGACTAATCTACACTGGGCTCTTCTTTCTATGAAGCTGCTTTGTAGCATCTGCATAAGAAGTGCTACATAAATACATTCAAAGCTCTAAGGAATTTTCTAGCCCCCACCTGTTTTACCTACTGTAATCTTCACCAATCACCATATTACCAGAGTTAACATATTACTTCAACATACAACTTTTACATTGAATGCATCAGCAGAGATGGTAATGCATATATATGTGGTACTTCATTTTATATATATATATAAACCTCTGAGGTGCCAATAAATAAGCAAATAAATCATTTTGTGACTATTATAAATTAAATATGATTTATTCACATTTTTTTCTTGTGAAGCATATTAACAGATAGTTGGTGCTGGTAACATCGCACAATGCTGAAAATAATCTTGTTTTAAAGGTCGACCACCACACACCTGTAGATAATCAGCAGTAAGAGGTGTGCGTTCAAGGTCTCAGCAGAGATTAAATGACGTGAGGTGCTTTTGGTGAAAAGCGTTTGACTGTTTTACTGAACTTTGAAGCAAACATTGGCTCCCAGAAATCACCTACCCGGCCTTTTTAAGAAACTCTATTGCAACAACCTAATTCTGGGCAAAACTGGCCTTGGAAGAAAGAAAAAAAAATTATGTCTCTGGACCCTTTTCTCAAGTCTTCAAATAGAAAGTATAATTTTAATATGGAGCATTTGAGTATTTTGAATACAATGTATATCATCCATACTAAACAACTAGGTAAAGATAATTATGATCATTTCGTAATAACAAAACTGACAATATTGGGAATCGTGTAAAAAAAAAAAATCTGTATAAAAGTGGAAAAAATCTTATGTCCTCAGCTCACCTTCCTGTGACCTCAGAGGCCTCACCCTCTTTGTCTTTATCCTCATCCTTCTTTTCACCCTTCTGTAAGGGCTGTGAGATGATATCATCAGTAAAGGAGCTGAAGTAGGACTTTATGAACTGAGGAGATGGCATCAGGGGTTCCCGGTTCTACAGTCAAGCATATGAGGAAAAATTATGAGAAACACCACAAAATAATTTCTTACAGCGCACAACAATACACACGGATGATTTTACATTATTCAAATTTAACATAATACTTACAAATATTTACTAATTTCTTTTCAACATTATGCACTTCAAATATATTCAAACTTCAGCAGCCGCAACATTCCTTTCAAATGATCTTCACTCACATATTTAATATTTGTGCTCAAGTTTAATTTGGGGGCATTTCACTGGGGTCAAGTGGAAAATATGGACCCAGTTTCACTCCCCATCATTGGATGGCTCTCAGGGAGTAACAGAGGCACTCCCTGGCACATAGTGGCAATGCACAGTTCAAAAATTTGAAAACAATTTTTTACAGAAGGAGTTTAAAAGTTTGTTATACCATAAACTGGATTTGTTTAGTTTGCACACCAATAATGAGCTGCCTTGTTCAGTAGTATTTTAGAACATCTGTTGGGAAGTTCAAGAATTCACTTCATAATGTGACACCCTCAAGACTAAAGAAACACATTTATGCAATGAAATCTACCCAGAACAGCATTTGGTCATGTTTTTATTTTCTTTGTTGTGAACAGGGCAACACCAAACGCAATTCAGCAGTGTGCAAACAAGAGCTAGCAAGCTGTCAACCGCTAATCCTGAAGCGGCCACGTCATGATGACGTGCAATTTGGTATGTATTTTATAGGCAGTGAATTTTTTGTTTTAAATAAATGCTGCTGGATATCTGCAAGCGCATTGTAGTTTCACTTTTAACACGCATTTAAATGAAACACCCAAACTTGCCAAAAAGATGATTTAATAACTTAATAATTTTTCCCTACAGAAGTGGACCGTTTAATTATAAATATTATTCTAAATACCGATTGAATACATACAGTGTATGTTTTGTTTTTCTTCTTTTGCTACTATTGTTTCTTCAGTAACTTGAGCTGTGGTAAGTCACATACATGCAGCACTCAAAAAATAATCCACACACTCTTGATGACTTTTATTTGTTATTATGTTTGTTTTGTGGCCAAACTGGTGTAGAACAATTGGTAAATAAATAATGGCACACCTATGTCCTGCTATCTGATTTATTTATTACTGAGAAAGCATTGATCTGAAATTGGTTAAATATAAAAACAGCTGCGTTTTCCATGTTTATGTATCTTAGCTTGCTACATTTCTCAGGGTGATAGCTTTAGTGAAGTGAAGCTGCATTTAATCAAGAGTAAGTGCCCAACACTGCCTACATTTGTGCCCCTGTGATTATTCATGAGGAGTGAATCTTCAAGGAAGTGAGTGGACAACTTCAAACAGGAGTTTATGAATCAACACATTCCTAAAGTTATGTAGAGCCCAATCTTCCCCACCTTGTATTTATCTTTGGCTTTCTCTTTTCCCAGCTGTTTCAGCACCTTGTCTGCAAGAAGCATACTCTGTTGATTCTGGAAAACCTCCAGAATACATACAGCAGTCACATCTACAAAAATAACAATAATAAAAAAGAAAAGCATTAAAATACTTTCACAGAAGAGCACTAGAGGCAGTTGCTATTATATATATGCTTTTTTTTCAGCCAGGCCATGTTGCCTGTATGTTGAGCGCCATTTTGCTCTGATTATTTGTATTATGCAAAGCACCTTGCACTCATTTGGATTTTTTTAGAGACCTGAGGCTGTTTGCTAATGCGTCATGCTGACATGCAGAAATTAACAGGTGGTATACTGAAACATCCGGGGGTATCATTTAGAGAAGAGTGCGTAGAATACTGACTTAAACTAAATGTACATCAGAAAGGTCATAGGTTATAAATTTGATTTACACACACCTGCAAGCAAATCTTGCTATTAAAAACACAGATGGAATGCAAATGTGCACAGTCTGTATTTGTGTGTTGTCTGTATTTGCATTCATTTTGAAACTTTTAGACACAAGGGTCAAGGGAGTCTTTATGTGTTTAGCAATCACAATTATTCTTAACACTTTGTCAACTTAACAATTAGTATCGTCTTATTCTTACATAAATTATGACTTTCATAGTGTTTTTCCCAACCGTATTGTAGGTCCACTTGTCAAATTCACAGGCATTTTAACCCCTAATGCATTTTTTAAATGTAATTTTCAAGATTGGTTTGAAATAAGGTGTGATTTATAAGTGATAAGCTACGCTAGAAAGATCTTTTTTAGCAAATACCTGTTTAATTATAACATACATTTCAATAATTATTAACAAATACCAATATTGAATTTACTCTAGCGTCAATCAAAGCTAATGATAAAAGGTAAACAAAAACTTTCCGAAAGCAAGAACGTAACATTCAACAGTAGGGGTGTGACGATACATCATAATATAAAATTGTCTCAATACATATTGTGGAGCTACTGAGATATCGTCTAGGTGCTGAAGCTGCTTCTTGGTGTGATTTTGATTCTAGTCACTTCTGAAATTTCTTTACCTTCTCTTCTTGTTTTATGTCAAATGTACTGGGAAAATTATCCTGTACTCACATTTTAAACAATAAAGATTATAAAATTTGCTCCCTCCATCACTGAGAGTAAAAAAAAAGATTACTTCACACAAACAATAACACTGCCCCCAGTGTTTGGATGGTATCAAATGTTCTCGTACTTTCCAAGTTCAAAATAGTGCAAGTAAAAATAAAAATAATACAAAATGCAGGATCAATTTGTTGCCTTGTTAACTGTGAATATACCATATTAAAACACCCATTTCATTAATCAATTCATCAAAAAAATAATCATCAAATCAACCAATTACAAGGATAATTGTTAGGATAAAACATATGTACCAATAATAGTATTTGTATCCAAATATCTTTTGCCCACAACGTATGAAGTATTCTTCTCGTTGTTATAAACTAAACAAAAATCCAACAAGGAATAAAGTGCAAACCTTCTAAGCACTCCTTTTTGTTATCCAGTTTTTCCAGTGCTTTGGCACGTCTGAAAAGTGCTTTAACGTAGCGTGGATTCAGCTCCACAGCCTGCGAGCAATCTTCGATCACTTCTTTCCATTTCATCTATATAGAAACAAAAAACACATAGAAATTGTTCTGATGGTTCAGACACTTCACAAGTGGTACACATGCATCAAAAACAAACCTGTTGCTCATAGGCTGCTGCTCTGTTCTGGAAGAAAGTGGATAGATCTCCTTTTTGTTCTTTGGGACATAAGCTGATGGCTTCTGTGTAGCACTTAATCGCTTGCTCATATTTGCTTGCCTTGAAGAATTTGTTCCCCTTATTCTTGGCAGACTGTGCTCTGTCGAGAGGACTCTGTATGAGCAGAAAGCAGAATGATTCCAGAAACCTACAATTCATCCAACCAAACTGTAATCCTTAATTGAGGACTTTTCTTACAATATTCTGTTTGTTCAACGAATGAACTACAAGCTAAATTCGATGCATTAAATGCAATAGAAACAAGACAGATTTTCTCTCAACTGTAAAATTAAGAATCAAAATAAATCTCACAAATCCCACTCAGTCTTCTAAGATGATTCTCTTGCCAATGTTTGCTTTTTTACAAACCATCTAATATTTCTGAAGCCGTCACTCAATTCAGAATATAATTTTAAATGTGTGTGTACGCGCGCACACGTTTAATATTTTTTTTTACTGATCAGAACAAGTAGCAGACTACCAAAGTGAATTTCTTATCAGACACAGTTCGTCTCTTGCCTAAACACATAATTATTGTTAACTAAACTATTAGCACGGACCCGTCACTAGTACTGGTTTGGACCCCTGTTAGCATTCAGAACTGCCTTGATCCTTCATTCCTCGGTGAGTGTGATCCATTTTGACATAATAGCATCACACAGTTGCTGCAGATTGGTCAGCTACACATCCAAGATGTGAAGATCCTGTTCCATCACATTGCAAAGGTGCTCTATTGAACTGAGATCTGGTGATTGTTTGAGTACAGTGAACTCATTTTCATGTTCAATAAACCAGTGATTTATGACATGGTTGGCTTTATCGCTCTAAGTAGCCTTCAGAAGATGGGTACACTGTGGTTATAAAGGGATGGATGTGGTCAGTAACAATACTGGACAAATGGAACAAATGGGCCCAAAGTGTGCCAAGAAAATATTCTCTTTTTCCGACCATTCTCTGTAAACCCTAAAGATGGTTTTGCTCGCAGATCCCAGCAGATCATCGGTTCATCTGGCACCACCAACCATGCCACGTTCAAAGTCACTTAAATCACCTTTTTTCCCATTGTTTTGAACAGCAGCAAATCGTCTTGACCATGTCTACATGCCTAAACGCACTAAGATGCTGCGATGTGATTGGCTGATTATAAATTTATGTTAAAGTTGGAACTGTGTTACAGTTCAATGAAATAAAAACTAAACTGATGTTAATGGAAACCATGTGATCTGAGTGCTGAACCCCTTACAGTGGTCCTAAACCATTATCAAAATAATATTATTACCACAATCTAAACACGCTGGCGTCTTATCATGCATGGTCAACATATGAATAATATGCACTGAATTCAAACAATTATCAGTATTTTACAAGTTAACTCACTGAATGTGCATTTGCCTCAGGCTAAAACCCCGCCCTCCAATGCAGCACACAAATAAAGTATTCTATTCCAATAACGATTGTGTGAATAATAACCAGCACAGTATGACAAGTGTGCCAGGATGCACAAATTCTAATGATATTAGCAGAGAGAGAAAACAAACTTAACATAGATGCTAACTGGCTAATGCAATTTGGCTAACCATGAGCTGTATATTCAAGCCGTGTCCTTGAGAATTCACACTTTTGGAATTATCAAAAAATGCATTTGTGGTCCGAAAAAGGTCCAACTATATGAAAGTTAAAAAGGGAAGGTGTTGACTTAATAATTTGAATCATTACCATGTTCTCCAGCTCTATGTTGGTCGCAGAGTGCTGGCCCTGAACAGGGCTAGCACTACCTTCTGGAGTTTTCCTCTCGCCATTCCTTTTCGGTTGTTTTTCCTTGGCGCGACTTCTGTTCCATAGGTAAACAGCTCCAACACCGAGGACAATAGGTGTGCCCACCAGGAGTGCCAGCTGCCAGCGAGGGAGCCCAGTCCCGGACTCGGGCTCTACGGGTTTTGAAGCAGCCATCATCCACGCAGCAGCAGGAGCCTGCAGAGCAAACGCGCAAGCTCAAAGAAGAAACGTGCGCAGGCGTCAACCAGCAGCCGCCTCCTTCCTCCGGAGAAATCCGTTGAGAGGTCACCGCTGAGTGAGTGCTGAACTGAGGCATTGTGGGATATTGGAGGACTGTCGAGTTTAATTTAGTTTTTATTTTATTACAAAATATGTTCAATAAAAAAAAAAAATTAAAAAAAGATTTTGAAAAGGATTGATTTAACCAGGACCACTCGCGTAATTAACATAGCATATCAGAAATAATTAATTGTAAAAAAAAAAAAGACAAATAAGTATAACTTAAATGCAGAAGCCACGAATTACGCTTATTTCTGTGAATATAGCATGTATAAACATGTATCATGTTTATTAATTGCTTTATTATACGACCATTTATTCAGGCATAAATCAGAAACAAAACAAATGCGTTAAAGCCATATTTTTTATTATTGTTGCTTGAGAATACGAACAACAGTACATATACGATGGTACAAATAGAATCGCATTTGTATGATGTGTACAGATAGACTAATGAAGCAAGTTATCCAAATGTAAAGGTATGAGAGAGTATAAAATAAAGAAAATAATAACAAAAATAGAAAAAGTATTATTGATGATAATAATAATAATAATAATAATAATAATAATAATAATAATAATAATAATAATAATAATAATAATAATAATAATAATAAAAGCAATTGAAGCTTGTTCACGCCCTCTTTGGTTGCGTCACTCGAACTTGGTAACGGATATAAGTCGGTTAATACGGTTAGCAGCTCAAGAATCGGTATGGCAAACGGTAACGTTAACGTCTCTTGGAAAACAACCGTCATAATCAGCACCTCATCGTTGGTCGGTTTGATACTTTGTCTTACCTCTGACTGTTTCGTGCTCTAGATGGCCGTTTACTGTGAAGAATATGTCTTCTGTTCATTTTAAACAAATTGATTATCCGCCATTAGTGATTTTGTATTTGTAAAGCTATATCTGTAGTTTGTTGTTTTGTCAGTGTGATGAAGCTTCACGGATTCTTCTTGCTCAGCATCATAAGATTCGTCGCTCCGGCAGCATCTTGCACTCGTCCATCGTTTTCCCTCTGTCAGGTACCGATAAGCTCCACTACAAACATGTTTAGCGTCTGGTATTTAATTGTCCCTCGAAGTTTTGTTATAAATGGTCTGAAAATGATAATCTTTCTTGACGAACTGTTTGAAAGTTTTCACAACTTAAAGCACACGTCCAGAAAAACCGCGCCAATGGATTTTCACCAGCAGAGAGCGCTGCGAGATTATCCAAGTGCGTCTCTCATGGCCGGTGAAGCAAAAACGCCGCGATTGCCCCCCTGTGGGCGGCTGCAGAATTAATATCCAATGGAAACCATACGTTAAAATTTATTTCCTCATAAATTACGTCATTTCAGAAATTTTTTATTAATTTTTATAAATTTTCTGAAGTTAATACAGCGGAGACAATTAAATTGTGCTGCTCACTGTGGCTCATAAAATATTTGTGGGGTTTCACATTATTTACTTTTGAGTTACATAATGATTGTTAAATATATACTGACAGAATAAATATTAGTCATTACAGTATAGTTATTTTCCCACATACAACCAAAAAAATTATAAAAACTCAAAACTATTTTCTAAATGGTTCTTACAGTTACACATTCAACACAATCCACATTCAACAATCCATAAATATACTAAACACAATTCATAAATGCAATGGAAGCAAGTAAAAAAAAAAACAACAATAGCTGTGTCAACATTTCTAATTATTTTATGTAGCTTTTTTCAGGGTTGGGGAAATATTTATTTCACTGTTTTTGAATTTACAAAATAAGTTTTAAATGTGTTTGTACGTTTCATTCTAGTAAAATACTATTTTAGAGATAACATAGCGATTCAACAGGACACAATTCTTGAGAGTGAAACTATAATATGTATTCAGTGATAAATGCAGGGGGTTTCTGTTTGGTTCAAGTCAATCAGGAAATACAAATGCACTTTTTTGTGTTGCACAGGTACTGCTTTCCTGCTCATTACACCTGAGGAGTTTCCGGCCAGTCTAGAAGAACCTGAACTTTTTAAAAGAATTGAGAAGTTTGTACAGGTTCATAGAAACAGTTTCCTTGTGCTTCAAGCCCCGGTCTATGGAGAAAAGGAGTGGAAGATTTTATCGTCTCTGCAGAACAGGTGCAGCATGAACTGAAAACAGCAATTACTTTACACTAAAATGTTCACTTGTAGCAGGATTTCTCTCGAAACTGCCAAAAAAAGAATATAACTTTGTGGTAGAACTTGTTCTTGCTGACACTGGAACTATTTTTTATAGAACTTGAAAGATGTTTGCGTTTGCCTACAGATTTCTTGGATGTAACCTCAGAGTCATCCCTGCACATAGCACTGCAGATATAGTAAAGGGAATGCTGATCATTGCTAAAGTAAGTTATTTCATTTTTGTATTTAGTTCATTTGTAGTATTTGTTAAATTTAATTCATTATATATATATATATAATTAATATTTGCTGCAGTTTTGGGGATTTTCGGCTCTTTGTAGAAGAATGGGGGTATACAAATAACAGGATCAAAACAGTCCATTTAAAAGTGATCAAATGTGAGATTTATTTCTGTATTTCAGGCTACAAGTAAACCCAGCGTGGAGACCCTGAGACAGCAGATGTCTATGGCTTGTGCTCACATCACTAGAAACAGCCCGATTTGGGAGGTGCTTCAGAAGATCCAACTCTAGTGAAATGAACCTTGAAGGGTTTCGTTGCCTGCTATACTTTATTTAACAGCAGATGTCAGCATTGTTTCATTTAGGATTTTATTGTTTCTTAATTTATGGCTCTGCAGGAACAAAACAGCTCAAATAACAAAGTGCGCACTTTGTAAGAGAAAAAAACATTTCTGTATTGATTCTGAAATAGTTTTCTTGAAAATACAGTAGAGCACAACATGATGTAAATGAATGCAAGTGTATAGTCAAAATATTGGATGCAATAATAAACTTCTCCTTCAATTTGCCTTTACATACTGTTTAATGTTTGTGTAGATTTGAAACTATGAAGGAACACAAAAGGGATTTTTGTAGTAAACTAAAATGTGAAATTATAAAAAAAATTTCATGTATTATATTAAAGTTCTTTTGGCAAAGCTCAATGACGCTCATAATGTAGTCTCCTGAAATAGTTTACATCTCTCTGTAGCTCATTTTTTGTGGGATGTAGGACTTAATGGGGTAAGTTTACTCACTGCTCCTTGACCTAAACGTGAATAAGACTTAGAAGATGTAGGAAATAAATGAAAATTCTTAACATATGTTTATAAGCCATATATATGTATATGTGGGTGGTTGATATAAAGTTAGCAGTCAATAATTAAGGCTTTTTCATTTGTGTTGACTATGTAAATTTTTTTACTAATAGATTTGTAGGCAAGTTTCTAGAGTGCTGTTCTAACTAAAGTTCATGCGCACTAACAGCATTTTTAATGCAAGACATTGGTAGAACCCAGAGTTTACTGCAGGTGCCTGATATCAAACCAATGGCAGTTTTGTTTGCCTACCTGGTAAGAAGTTCCTACATCACCTCTAGTGCTGTGCCAATTTGTGCAGAGGGGAAAGGGAAAATTGAAAAAGCCGCCTCAAAACTATTCTGTTGAATAACTTTAATTATCATGGTTTGAGAGAAAGCCATGTCAGGAGAAACATATTAAACGGCTTGGAGTGACTCATCTAGAGAATAAATTACACTTGGCTAACTGGATGTGACAAATGCTTTATTCTGCCTCAATTTTCAAAGAATGGGAACGCAGCCAGAATGATCTCAGACAGGTGTGACTTAGTCAAACAGAAGGGCCAAATTTATGACTAAAAAGTAAAACACTAAATGTGACGTTCTTTATAGACTTGAAATTATAAAAGTAACAGGAAACACACAAATAAAAAATTCAATAGCCACGCCAGCAAACGCTGAGCTTACGTGAAGTTCAGCAAGAGAAGGCTAAGAGCAGCAAGACATTTTAAGGAATTCACACTTTTATGTATGATGCCTTTAGAATCTGTTGGTATGCAGGTATATATTAGATACAACATCCTTAGCTTCCAGACTCTGTAGTTTTTAAGCCTCCACAACAATCTCCTCGATACGGACCACTAGACTTTCCATTAAGTCGTATGTGACCAATGCGCACTGTAAGACCTGCAAAGGATATATTGTGTTTCATAAATGGTATCATGGCATTATATTCAAAGTGGGCAGCTGATAATCTAACCTTATCTTGTGCTTCGGGTGACATGTTGCAGAGCATCTCCTTCTCAACAATCAGTTTCTGAAGTGGTCTTTTTCCAGAGGCGTCCTTAAATTCTGTGAAACGCAAAATGTGCAATTCCATTTTTAGCTATTCAAAATCAATTTGAATTTAAAGGAGGGCACGCTGAAAATATGTCTCACCTTTAGCCTTTATCTTTTTCTCCTCTCTGAGTCTTTTTAATTCCGTTCCATAGAAGGATTTTGACATTCCGAGACAAACACGAAGTAGCTTTGTGTAACTCTCAGCAATGTGCCGCAGCTCTGTCCATATTCCAGTCTGAACACAAGAGGTTTGGTGTTGGTGAGCAAACATGTATTTAGATTGCTATGTTTATCAGAATTAGGAAACCTTACAGAAATCCTTCTTTCCTGAATCAGCAAATAGCGCAGGAGATTCAGAGACTCCATGATTCTTTCAAACAAATGAAAACATGGGAAAAAAAAGAACAAACATTTCATTGATCTTACTTATAAGTCCAGCACATGCTGGATAGAGGGAGTTCAACAGGTGTGTGTTGTGTTTCAACCTGACAGGCTTATCGTTTGCGCATCAGCATGATGAAGGTAATTCATCAAGGACGGGATTCAGACGAGGAATGTCAATCACTCAGGTTTTAGTATCATTTTAGTAATGACACAGGATCTGCCTCCAAATATTTCAGTGCTCACCATCTGCTCTGTATTTGGGATCGTGGCTGTAAACCTGGACTATCCTCGTAAATAATTTAGGGCTAGGATTGGATCTAGCTTGTAGGAGATCTAACATTTAAAACAGAGACAGATGCCATGTGTGCAGTCTGTACTTGGGTTACGATTCATCTCAATGATTTGTTGACATGAAGGTTGAGTAGATCGAGTTATGTGCAATTAGGGGCTTGCTAGGTGATGGTTTTTCTGTGGGATGGTCTTCGTAAAGGTTGTTACCTGTCCATCCCACGAAGCAAGTCAGTTTCATGAGCCTGTGGGAGAATGATTGTGTCTCTGAGCAAAGAGAGAAGATTTGTCCCTTCAAACCAGCCGTCCCTGTTGATAAACTTAGACAGGAAAAGAAATCATTGTTATTCTGTGTTGTTTAATGTCTTTTTGTTTGGACATTGTGAATTTGATCATTGTAATCAATAATCAATTTGGTTGTATAGCCATGGCTGATGCTGGCCAATATTGTGCCCTAAGCGTAAATGAGCTATGGTGCCCCACAAAAATGTGTTTTTTTAAAGCCAAGTTCAGGATGGAACAACTCAAAAATGCTACAGTAAAATATTCTTAAATTTTGGATTCTGACAGTCAATAACAGTTAGTATATTGATGTAACAAATCTTTGACCGAATACAAAAAGAAAATAAAGAATGCAACCTCAAAGCACAATTTAAACAGGTCATCTAGATGTCCTGGGGTTAATATATTCAACACCTTAACCTATTGTTTAATGTTGATTTCAATTATAATGTGGTTTCCAAAACATTTTTAGTTTTGATATTTCTGGTTTTAGAAGACCTGTGATATGGCTTGTATTTTTCATAGATCTGAGTAAACCTAAGCTTGAACGCTTGTAAGCTTGACGTGAATAAGAAACTAAAAGCTGTATTCAGCCTGTATTTATTTAATTCTATAATTTAAAATATTTCTAAATATAATATACACACAGATATATGCATATAACAATGGCAAGTTAACTATTAACATTTCAGTATTATTAAAACCTTTTTTTCTTGTGAGCAAATGGGATAATGGTTCCCCTTCTGTGTATAATAGTATATCATGATACAAAAAGGAAACATAGTCTAAGAGCTTCATCGTGTGAAAAAGCAGGAGAAACAGCAATAATCCTTTTAATAAAAAACTGCTGGATGATAATGTATGGTCTATTACATATCAAACTAGAACCTGGCATTTATAGCTTATGACCATTCTATTTCGTTTCTGTAAATATGATTGTAAAGATTATCTTTAGATTGTATGTGTATCGGTTGTGAGCGAGTGTATCGGTACACCCCTGGATATTTGTGTAGTAGCTTTACCTTCCTGGACAGTTCAACTTGATTCTTAATGTTTTTGATGATGGTGCTTTCTACGCCTGCATGATGACTTGTATTCACTATGCGCCTGTGAATATTCAAAAATAAGAAAAAGATTAGTTAATAGAAGGTCAATAATTAATGAAAAACCTTTAGAAAGAACACCTGAAAAAAGCATGTTTTGCTCTTCCATTCAGCTTTTCTATAAAGAGCTGAAACACCACCAGACTCCTTCCTCTCTGAAGAAAAAGGGCACAGTAGCTCTTGTAGACAGGTTTTAACAGGATGAGTAAAATCTCATTGGTATAAATGCACTTACCAAATGCTGTATGGGACAATCGATCATAATTCTGATTAGGGTCTGTGGGGAAACAAAATTATGTAAAAAAATCAAATCATGGTGAAAACAAAAAGCTTTGGTGAAAATAACTGTTGCTATTTATTGAGATCATTTTGTTTAATATATTGGATGGCAGAGGAAATAATTAATACAGTTCTGTTTCTCAATTGACGATGTTATCAACGGAAGTTCAGGTCACGTTCTCAGAAGTGGGAATAATCTATTTATAATAATATATATAAAACAATTAAAACATATAAATAATGCACATTTTAACTGTATATCAAAGCATTCCTTTTGACCAAAGGTTAAGTAATTTCCTACTTTCCTTCAGCATGCAATACAGGAAGTAAATGAAGCTGCAATTTAATGACAAAATACTTGAGGCAGGTGACTTTTCAGCCAAGTTACACACAGGTCCCACATTTGTGCCCCCTTTGCCCAATTCAGGTCAACAAGCATTTAGGCACTTTGTCCATAGTTCTATTTGGTCTATTCCAGGGCTCACTAACAGGCGGACTCAGAAACTGTCCCATATGGACCGTAGCTGCAGACCAAACCGAATATTTTGATTCAAGATCTAGTGGAACACAGTATTTTTAATCGACACGGCTATTTGGATCTTTAGAGTAGTTATGTAGTTATTTAGTGGACGTGAGAAGGTATGTCCAACTGAATGTGAGTTAAGCCCCCCTACATGACTCTAATTTCTCTGGTAAATGTTGTGGCTCAGAATTACCAGCAGATGGAGGTTCATTTATTTTACTCATATCGATATAGGGAACATTATATTATGTCACTGACCCTTTCAAATGAGCCAGACGGTTTACAATAGCAACCTATTTGACATATCTCTATCTCAGCTTAGGAAAATTGATTTATTTTACCTATATTTACATGGAGAAAATTACATTGCATAGCCATAGCAACCAATTTGGTAACTCTATCTCCTCTTATAAAAAATCAAAGATACAAGGGGGGTTTGGTATATGTTACTTGTTCTGATATTGACACCATTTGTATTTGTAATGCATTTGTTTTCTTTTTCCAGAATAACACAACAGAACAATAGAGTTGCATACCTGCGGAACCTCGTGAAATGTTTTCAGGTCTAAAAGCTCTACTGGGAGACGGGAATCTGTTAATCTTTCCAAACATTTAACAAATAAATCCTGAAAAGAAATCAACCCAATTGTTAGTAAATGTTACAGAATATAGAAACTGTAAGAACTCATTTGTTGGTAATAACCTTACCAGTCCTTTCAAAATCCATGATTCATCCTTCCTGGTTAAATATTTAAAATAGGTGTTATTATGAATCAGACAATAAGGCTTTAGTTTGTATGAGTATATATATATATATATATATATATATATATATTTTTAGGAAGTTACACACCTACTCAACAGAAGATTGACGTATTTCATGTTGCACTGTAGTATGTAAACAGGGCTGGAATCAAAGCAAAATGTAATCATTAGAATGCAAATCACAAAGAACCCAAAAAGCAAGGATCCTCAGTTCCATCGTTTTAAACTGCTGTTGAAAGCAAGAGGGATTTGTTACTACAACTGTCTTTGGGGCAGTTTAACATGTGGTTTAAAGCACATTTGGGAGTCCTAACTGTAACTTACCTAAAAACTGCAGGAAATGCTTCAATGGCGATACATTGTACAAAGAGCAAGTATGCCACACATGCTCTGGATTCATCTGGATGGCCAGGTTCTTTCTCTAGCCAGATGTCATCTTTTTCTTTCAAAGTATGATAGAAAAGTATTTTTGGTAGAGACTCTTGGATCAGCATGATTGCCTGTGTTCAAAGCACAAAAGAAGAAACTTGAAAATGTGGCCGTTTTCATATTTGACTGCTATACATACTGAAGGCTGCATTGTTACCATTATTTCTGAAGCAAAATTCCACATGGGCGTCATTTCTGGTGAATTTTGCTCTTTTTCCAACTGAACGTGGAGGAGTGGTTCTCTTAGACATTTCATACAGCTGTAGTTATTATAAAAAGAAAGGAAATTGGGAATCACAAACTAAATATGTATTTAACCCTTTGAGGTCTCTGCACACTCCGATGTGTGTGCCAATCACACTGGCTGCTTTGAATTAAGTAGGAATGACTCAACCCAACTACTGTTTAATTTTGATTTTAAATATAACTTGTAGGTTTCAAAAAGGTTATTAGTTTTGATATGGTGTGTTTTAAACTAACTGTACAAGAGTTATAACATTATTTGCGAGGTAATTCAAATTAAAATGTGATAAAATATGCAATCTTTCAATGTAAGTCTTTCATTTTCATTTCACAGACTCCAAATGGGTGCCATCGGTGCCATCTACTGATGAAAATGGGATAATTCTTGGAATGATAAGACCTGTGATATGGCTTGTATTTTTTCAAAGTTCTGGCACAAAACGAAGCACAATGGCACAAAAGTGCTTAGAGCAGTGTCTTTAAATACAATTTTCACATTCTTTTGACCTTGTCTTTGCTTTTTGGGGGATTTATAATTTTTTTGTTGTTTTTGAGATTATATAAAAAAAAATTACAAAACTTTCTTCTCAGACTTGTATTTTTTTCAGGATTGCCGTGTAATGTAATGAAATCAGTGTAAAAAGTACATAAAAATATATTTTAAAAAATTAGAGAAAACAAATAGTCGTTGTCATCCCATAATACCACTTGTCGGTCACTCCCGAAGCTGGTTTCAATCAAATTGCTTTGTTTTCGTGAATTAAGGTATGTTTTACTTCAGATCATGCCCTCACCACAAATAAACCACGCCAATAGGAATATGAACTCTGGTGCAATTAAATAGAACTAAAGAAGGCAGGTTTGACAGAACCCTTATAATTTTAAAATGAACCAAAGAAAACATAAAAAAACACCAGTGGTCAATCAAAGATCTAAATGTTTCAGCCCACAGATGCCTGTTTCTCTAGTTCCAGTAGATGGACCAGTAAACTGAAGGAGACATAGTAATGCACGCCTGTCAATCATTACTGAAGGGCGGGGTCATTAAATGCTTAAAATGTAATGACTATGACACAACATAGAAACAACAGTAATTGGAAAAAAAAGTTCAGTAAATTAGGAAAACATACAATTTTTGAAGTGCAGCACTTGTTGTAAAGTTGGTTGCTGAATTTATGTCTTGATTCTTGACTTCCTGTACAAAGGGCTGCACAAAGGTCAGCAGTGCAGTGCAGCTTCGGCAAAGCCCATACACATCTTCCTGTTCCTGTTTCTGTGTGTAAGGCACAGGCAGTTTTGAAATCTGTTGCTGCAGAGAATCAAGTGCCAAGGCCAGTCCAGGGCCCTTCGAAGTGTTCATTCTCAACAGCACTAAATAAATTAAGGGTTAAAATATAAATGAATATTTGAAGTGGCCACAAAGAGACTGTTTTGACAAGAATTTAGTTCATTTATAGCATGCTTTTTACCTGACTGAACAAGAGGCATAAGAACAGTGATAGTATCTGCAATTCTGCTTGGATCAGCTTCATCCACTTGCTGAAGTAAACCGTTGAGCATGTCTTCCTCACTGCAAATCTGTATTGAAGTGATGCTTTTAGAATTGTTACATTGATTTTTAAGAACCAAACCTATGGAAATCTGTTCCACCTGTGCAAGATGGTGGAGGATAGCCTGACAGTGAAGAGGACTTCGGTCCTTTCTTAGTGATTCCTTCACCAATTCAGGCAGCAGGCCAGTTCCCATAGACCGTACTATGTGCTGAGAGAACAATTCAAATTTATTTGACAATGGAAAGAAAATATTTCAGTTTCTCACTTGATTTAAATGTGTGCATTGGTTTAACACAATCTAAATGGAACCAACAGCATTTGAATCTTAAAATGTATGCTACTTAAAAGAATGTTTGTCTGATCACATGGGACCAATGTACACTGTGATTTAATAATTGAAAATAATTCAGAAATACCCGATTAGCCTCATCTTGTATGAAGTTCAGTAGCAGAGTGCTGTCTCCTTCGGCGATGCAAGTATGGCCAGCATTCAGAAAGAGTTTGAGGTCTTCTGTTGTAAACTCTTCTGCTGTTCTCTAGTGGACAAATTCACTGTCAGATCATTGTCAGTAATTAAAGGAACCCTTAGCTTTTTGAAATAGGCACATTGTCTATCTCCAGCCTGGATAATCAGCAGTGTTGTACAATTTTGGAAACTGCTGTTCTAGTCAAGTCAGTTCAAGTCAAATGTATTTATATAGTGCTTTAACACAGATAGTAATGCAGAGTCAGAATGGCTAAAGTAAAATTTTAAAAGAATATTTAATTAGCCTAGGGCGCTTGTCTTAGACTGTGGGAAAACTGGAGCTCCTGCAGGTAAACCCACACTATCAATTCCAACTCACATGGGGAGCTACACTGGGAATCTACATGCTACTACACCCAAACAGGCATGTTCTTCTCATCGGTAGAACTTTTAATCTAGCTTAGCATTGATCCCTGACCAATACATTCAGTTTATTCTGAAGAGACCCAGTCAGTCCCCATTCGGCAATCACTCGCCACTGCTGACTCTCCAATCTAAGAAGCCTCCGTCCAATCACAGCCATCTCACAGACATCACCCTTCCTTGTACCCCCCCAAATTGTCAGATCTACAGTTCACACTTGCTGACTGACCAGAGTAACTTTGCATGTTTGGTTCTACTCCCGTTTCCACGGTCGCTCAGAAACCTCTGCTCCATTCTGCAAGATTCATCCTTTTCAGTATACAGTACTCCTGTTCTAGTAACCTTGGATCGTCCATGGATTTCTCTGTTTTTAAGGAATGAATGACTTTTGTGAGAATTGTAAGTTTGTAAATCAAACCGGAGTAGCAGCACTGACACCGCCTCCATCTCTCCTTCCCAAAGCATGACGGCGTCAACTTTCCCTTTTCATGTGGCTTTGGCTTTAAACATTAAAACAAACATGAATGAATATAAATAATACAACTCCTCACCCATCTTTGAATGACATCCTGTAGTTGATTCACTGCCATTTGGAAATAAAGTGTTTTCAGTGGTAATCCACACTATGTTATTCTTCAAAGTACGGATTATATACAAAGCTTTTCCAGCCAATATCTAGATGACATCTGCAGTAATGAAACCAGCACAAAGAATGATATCGCTAGCTTCCTTGTGTTTGAATAGAAGGCAGCATGAGGGACCACTGGTAAACCTCTTAGTGAGCACTACAGCCGAGTGTCTGCTAATAGGATTAAGATGGAGCAATCTAAAATAGATGGTAGTAGACAGAACCCTCTCGAATGCCTTGGACAACAGTGAAGAGGAATATCTCGTGTAAATCACCTTTTAATCTGTTTGTCCGATCTACTGTTAAGAGGCAACATCTAAGTTTATTAGGTGGAATTCACCCCTCCAAACAAACCACAGTAAGAACAAAGCACCTTTCTCCCAACAGTTGATCATACAGTTGGGTATACATCTTTAAACTAAATCTTTCATAAGTCCAGCATCGTGGCAATGTAACCTGATATAAGCTGCAACTTCCTGCATGGATGAATATTGTGGACCCTGATTTCAGGTGTATGGAGACAAATGAGGTTTGAGCAGAAGGATTTAAGCTGCAGCTGCCAAGTTTGCTTGCTCTATTACAGTGTGGTGAAAGGCTATAACAAAAGGCACAATGTAAACATAACAGGAAAGGACAAGCTGTTTGCACGTTAGCTTCAGATTTGCCTATGGCTAATTGAAGACTGCTGATTTAGTGTTTTGACAATGAACAGACTGTGTGTAATAAAAGTTGAATGTATAAAAAAGACCTTTGTTTTGCTTTGTTGACAGACAAACAGGGTTTTTGTTGGTGAAATCTCATTTAATGCTCACTATGTTTCAAACAATAATTTACATGATAAAAATGTAGTACATGATATAAAAAATCTCTTCAGTGAACATTAATTTAGTTTAGCAGTATTAATTTTCTCTTAAACAGCTTCTAACAAACATTCCTTAAATAGCTTACTTAACATTTGTGCATTGTTTAAATGTACTACCCTTTTGTGCTGTTCACAATTTATCAAATATTTTATTTTGCATAAATTTCTTTGTCTACCTCAGTTCTTATAGCAATTACAAAATAAAAAATTAATTTGACCCTTTAATTGTCAAGACGTACTCCATTTAACTTCATATACCAGGCCACAATCATTTTTCATATTGTAAATAACTTTTTTTTCTAAATCAGGGACATCTTGTAAGACCTTGGCAATTAAAGGGTAAAAATAAAAAAAAATAGTAGCTTTTGTTAGAACTGAGGTTGAAAGAGGGAAGTAAATTTGCCCAGAATGCATTTTGAGTTTTTGGAAAATTTCAAACCATTAACCCAAAATCTGTAAAAATGTAAACATAAGATTTTTCACCAAAAATCATTCAATTTGGTGAAACCAAATTTAAACTCAGAATCATCCTGAATTAGCTGAAACCCATAACCCAAACAACACAACACAATCGGGTTAAATGTTTTATTGTTTACTATTTTCAGACTTTGAGGCCTTTCCCAGGTCAAATCTCTTAAATGACCATTAATTTTTAATAGCCAGCAGCAGCACAACAAAACAAAACCAGATTAGCTGATGGACACATAAGGTTTGAAAAGAGTAATAAGAAAGGTCGTTATTCTCATATATTTATATTTCACATATATTCACGTTTTGTTAAAGGTGAGTAGACAGCATGCTCTTTTGCTCTTGCTGACAGTACTGCTCACTCTGGCACTCTGACGCTTATTTCTCAGCAACTGAGTGGCCCTGCAGGCCCCTAGAGGCCATGTCTGGAGCTGATGCTGTCTGCCAAAATCTCTCCCTAAACCCCAGCGAACATGTCAAGAAAAACTGTGCTGTTTAGGGGTCCCTCCCTTGAGTCTGTGCTGAAGCTTTCACTGCCGTACCTACAGATGGGCTTATGCATTTGATTTGAAACTGCACTTTATATGAACATGGCTCAGATTTTTCCTTCCCCTTGATTTGGTAAAGGCTAGCAGATGAAAAAAATGAATTAGGATTCAAAGAAACTACTCTTGAAAAAACGCTGACCTTTCCATGAACTTTTACCAGTCAGTTAGAGTTAAAATTATATTTGTTTATATATGTTCCCTAACCCTAAAACCCATCTCATCAAATGTATTATTCTAGTTGAGATGCTTTTCATAATTTGAAAGCAGACGCAGTTCACTGAGATCTGTGTCTTGTGATAGGTGTCTTGTAATAGAAAAAATATGGATAATCTTATTCTCTGAGATAGAACAGGAAGTTATATCACAACAGGAAGTTTTTTTCAATAATGCAGCTTCTTTGTCTATCTCTTAGCATGACATTTTATCATCTTCAGTGTTTTACAGTTATATAAAGTCACATTTTCTTTTGGATCTTCTTAAACCTTGCTTCCGCAGTCTTCTGCATTAGGTTATGATTATTATTTTCATTAACAGACTGTATTCATCTCCTCTCTCCTAATATGAAATTCAGCAAGCTCATGTGTCCCAAATTTAAAATAAATATCCTTTAATGATGATTGATTGAATGAAAAGCACTGGTTATAATTTTATAAAGACTTATAACTGTTACCATTACTTTCACAAATCACACAAGCTTGGAAGATTTGGATCGACATATCAACAATCAAATAGATTAATTTGTTTTTGCTTCACACATTTTCAAAATTATTAGCGGCTGTACTTTCAATTTCATGGAGCCCAAATCAAACCCAATCCTATAAAAAATAACCCAATAACCAAAAACACATCACTGAAACTACAGCTCAACCAATGACCAAACAAGACTTAAACGTTATGCACACTTTGCAGTCCCAGAAACATACAGCATCACCAGTGTCAGTGCTTTATGTAAAATTATGAAATTTAGTTAATTACAGCTCCTTACTGCTCATTGGCTACACCCATGTTTTGGTTGCCAGCCTCACTCTGTTCTCTGAAGTAGCCTGTTTTGGATAAATGGATTTCTAGATGAATCCAGGTACAAATCATTTTATGTTTGTGAAGACTGTACATGAAGCTTCATTTGTACATGTATTGCAATATTTACATAAAAAACTATTGTTTTGAAGAAAATGGCATTTATCTTGTTTTAGAATTTTGTATCTTTTTTAGAATTACAGGTTGAGTAGCTGTGTATCTGTGGACGCACCCATGCAATGCTCACCGATTGGCCAATTTATATACATTCCAATTACATTCACTCTGTAGGTATTTACACACCTCTGCTGGTGAGAGCAAGTGTAAAAATAAAAGCTTCTGAACAACCGCCATTATAAAAAATATTCAACGCTTTGGGTTTATTTTTCTGGCTTGAACATCTTTGAAAATCAAAGTTTACCCACTCTTTCTTCAAATCAGAATTCAGTTGTAGGCAGTAAAACAATTAAAGATATCCATTGCCTGAAATGAATGTCCTGATTGTCCTCTGGACATTTACTGGTACTGGCAGACCAGACAATGAGCTGGTGAGGGAGATTGGTTTTTACACGGGTGGGACGGGGTGTGGCAAGTGCTGGGAGATCCGTTTATTGACTTCATGGGTTTGGTTTGTTTAGTTTGGGGGTAATGAAGGTAGAGGCGTAGGGGCTGCAGGTGAATCTCTAGCTCTACCTTGAGTCATAGCACATACAGCATTTATTTTTATTCTCAAAAACGTACAGATATTATCCTAAAAAAATGTGAAGGTGTAGCCAGTTTGCTGGAGATTCCTGTTGATTTCAAAATGTAAAGATTATAGCATTATTGCATTTTTATAGCCCGATCATAGTTATATAATGTATATCACAGTCCTACATTTTTAGGACTTCAACGTGGCTCTAAATTGGATGAAATTACACTCTGGGTGAGTTAACAATTAAAATATGGTAAAAATTATGTAGCTTGCTTTAATAAAACAACTGCTTCTCCCATTGTTTAAAATGATTCAGCACCTAGTGGTTAAAAACATTTGTTTTAACACACTCCGACTTCCAGATGGAAACATCATGTGAGAGCGACCGTGGGGAGATGAAAAGAACAAATCCATACACTCATACAGGTGCTTCTAGCACTGATGCCTGCTTGGCCTTTGTAAATCGGCATTTTGATGGCAATTACCTGTGTTGGGTTGTTCCAAATCAATACATACAGCGTGGAACCTTTAATTGACAAGGATAGCACTGGCCTCTTTTCTAAAGGAGAAACAGCCTGTCTCATATTGATCACTCAACGGTGTACACGTGTGTGCTTGGGTACCCAATGCCTTCATCTCCGTAGGCAACCCCCAGTGGCAGTAAAGTCTGGGATGTTATATGTGAACAGCTTGTCAAAGCAATTTTGTCAGCCTGCTCTTTCTGTGGTGTTTAGAGATGCAGACAAACGGTGTACTCGTTCACATGATTCTATTGAGGTGATGGAAGCTTTTAGACGTTGTTTTCTCTTTTTCTCTGCCCTCACAACTGTCCCAGCTTTGTCCACATACACTTGGGCAAGAATTTTCACGTCTATTGTCCATCGTATAATTTGTAATTTTTTATGATGCCTAATGACAGTGTAACATAATGAGGATGAGGACTGTAATCGGCAAACGTCGCTGTTATCTATTAGTAAATTTGTATAACAATAATTGTTAATTTTTTTTATATTTCAAGACAATTCCCTCCTCATCCTCATAGAAACATTTGAAGAATTGTACGCTGGCCAAAACAAAATCCCCAAAAGAAATCCAAACAAATTATTCAGATTATGAGAGTTTAATTTAAAGGACGACTTTTTGATGTGCATGAATCACGTTATGTTTTATTTTTATCAATTAAAAAAGGGATTTTCCAGATTTGTACCTGAAACTTGTAAATGTAAAAAACAAAACAAAAAAAAAACAATTGGTGAGTCTCATTCAGTTGTGGAATCCTCTAAAGATCAACCAAAGGCACATTTTAAAGCAAATACATTTCTTACGAATGCAGCAATAAAATACATAATCTCTATGGTCTGTGTAGGCGCCATTATAGTAAACATACATTTTATAAAAAAATTTAATTTAAGTCTTACAGATTCTGTATGTTGAATTTTTGAATATTTCTATATTAATTACTCTTCTACCTTCTGTGTTTACAATGTGCAAATAAACTTGCCTTGTCTATTGAAATAGGTGATGTATTTAAGAATGGCATAAATTGTGGTCAGAAAAGCAAAATAAATCATCCGCAGCTAGGGCATCTGGTATGTGGTGCAGTGGATGTCATCTTCTGTATTTCTAGAATGCTTTTTCTTTTTGTTGTTTATAAAACAGAAGAAATTGAAGACACTTACGGTAATTCTGTTATGTACAGTTTAATGTTTACCTTTCCCAAAATAGGGGCTATCAGACATTTAAAGAGATATAAAAGAAGAAGAATACATTTTGAGGGGAGTGGACCTCTAAATCATTGAAGCCTTGTATTGTTAAGATACCCTCCCAAAAATGCAGTTTTTTTTAACCCAACTGCATACATTTCTGTCAGTTTAAGTAAATTTCTGACTCAGCGCTGGGTTAAAATAACCCAATGCTAGGTTGGTCCATATTTGACCCTGTGCTGGATTTCTTAGAATAATTGTTTAAATTGAGAAATAATATCTAGTAAAAATGATTGTTTTTGTGTATGCTGTTTCACACAGTTTCACTATTTCCTTTACATTGACAAAAGCAACTTTTTTCACGGTGAACTTCTTATCATTTAACCTTGTTCTTGCTTTGATCTGGCTTGTACAACCACAGGAGAGGGATGAATGTGATTTGGAGGTCATCAAGCACACCTGCCCCGTTATGGCGTTGTTATGCAAACACCCAGAGCTGAACTGTGTGGAAAGCAGGTTGGAAAAAGTGCGAGTTGATTTGAACGGATCAGGTACTGGTTGTGACCGTTAATAATTGAACACACAACAGCGGGGAAATGAGCCGGCCCAGTCTCAGCTAGCACCACTGTCCAGATCTTTGTCATTGGTACTCTGCTCCCTGAGATCACCAAAACATGACCAGACTCGTTGCACTATTAAATGAACTCCCTCCTGTGCACATACTACATGTAATTATGATAATGACAATAAAGATTTTCTATAAAAACCATACAGTGACCAGAAAATGTTCATTAAAAAGATCATAAAATAAAGGACTAAACATGTCATTAGGTTTAGGGGTCATTTGATCATTTACATTTATGCATTTGCATTTGGCAGACACTTTTATCCAAAGCGACTTACATTTGAATGAACATATTTTAGTTCTTGCTTTCCCTGGGATTTGAACCCACAACCTTTGCGTTGTTAGCGCAATGCTCTACCAACTGAACCACAGGAAAGCTTCTGTGGTCATCTTCTGTCCACCATCTTCTCGCCCTTTGCTCAGTCACCGAACCCATGGATATAAAGTTTGTGACCTCAGTTGTTTTTTTCCACTAACTCAATATTTAAAGTGTGCATTAATTTCTGCTCCAGTGGGAAAAAAGGGTAATTGATCACATGCTAATTACAAATGTTTGACCACAAAGAAATTATGTCACTCAATGTAATGATATGTTTATTTTAACAGTGAGAGGCTGTTAAATCTAGAAAAGTGCATTTGAAAACAGCATTTAAGTATTTAGAACCCCCCTCACAAAAGGAACTTTTTAACTTTATTGGCAATCACAGATGTTTTTAAAGTTTGTTTATAAGATTTGAGCAGGAATTGTGTTCCTCGTTACAGATTCTCTTTGAGTCATTATGGTCTTATGCATACCTAGATAAAAAAAACCTGCCAGGCAGAACTCTTGCGGATTGGTCGTGCACAAATCACTTATATTTCTCTCATTTAAGTGCAAATCAGATCAACGTGTTTTCTGCTTTCCACTGATGAAATGCATCAACCATTACAGATGTTTAAATACAGTAGGGGCCAAAAGTATTTGAGTGATTTTGCAACTTCTACTTAGAAATCATGGAGGGGTCTCGAATTTTCAGTACAAGTAATTTTCTACTCTGAGAGACAGAGTACATCAGGAAATTGCATTACAGTATTTCTGTTTTACAATTTGTTTTGTAAATTACTGTGTCAAATTATCAGTGTCAGCCAGATTCAAGACCCTCAAGACCTGTTTTGTTGTTTTAAAACTTCCAGCTGCACTCGTGATTCTAACGTGTTTGAATCTGTACACCACAATCAGTCAAAAGTCTCAACATGGGCAAAACCAAGGAGCTGTCCAAAGACACAAGAGACAAAATTGTAAATGTTCACAAATTTCCTACCACTTAGGGAAAAAAAACAGCAGTTGGAGAAACTCTCAGAAAATGGAAGAGGCTAATGATGACTGTCTTCTACTGGGGCCCTTAGAAGTTCCTCCTCGTGGGGTATAAATCTGTAGAATCTGCCCAGAACTATACACGGCACCACCGTTTTCAGGGCTATACTATAAACACTAGACTTCAAGGTCAAGTCAGCTTATGTCCAGTATCTTGCCAGGGACAATCTGTATGATCCAGAGGAGTCATGGGTGAAAGCCCTGTGGTCAGACAAGACCAAAGTAGAACTTTGGGGGTTTTCAAACCTGACATTGACCCAAAGCTCACAGCCACCAAGGAGTGGCTCTGTTCGAAAAATATTAAGGTTCTAGAGTGGCTCAGTGATGGCACCGAAACTTGACAGATCTAAAGAAGATATTTATGGAAGAGAGGGCCAAAATCCCTCCTGCAGTGTGTTTAAACCTGATGAAGAACTACAGGAACCTACAGTTTGACTTCTGTAACGAAGGCTTCTGTACCAAATATTAAACATTTTTCACTGAAGTGATCCAATACTTTTTTGAGCCTGTAATTTACAAATAGATTGTTAGATAATCATTCAATCTGAATTCAGAATTTTTCTTTTTAGATTCTGTCTAAAAGGTGGAAATGCACCTTCTTCTTCTTCTTCTTCTTCTTCTACTTTCGGCTGTTCCCGAGTTAGGGGTCGCCACAGCGAATCATCCGTTTCCACCTAACTCTGTCCTCAGTATCCTTTACTCTTGCACCAACTACCTTGATGTCCTCTTTCAGCACATCCATCCTACGAATCCTTCTCCCTCCTCTCCTTCTTCGACCAACAGTAGTCCAATTTCCACCGGCACCCTGTAGGTCAACAGCACCGGAGGCAGTCGTTGTTAACCCGGGCCTCGACTGATCCGGTATAAAATCGATTTGATTACTCGCATATTTGTTTTTTGGCATGTTTTGCGCCGGATGCCCTTCCCTCTCTATTTATCCGGGCTCGGGACCAGCACAGAAGTCACTGGCTTGAAACCCCTGTGGCTAGATTTCGGTGGAAACGCACCTATACTGACAATTCTAGACTCCCATGGTCTCTATGTAGGAGAACTTGCAAAATCAAAAGGTGATGAAATACATATTTGTGTCTCTTTAGATATTACAATTTCTTTCGTCCCTTCCACACTTCAAACGCATTGACACTTTAGTAAAAAAAAAAAAAACATCCTATCAGTTCCCGTCTCTATATGAAAGAAATAGTTTTTGTGAACAAATATGGATGTGCAGTTTAGCGTCTAGTGTCAGAATGTGTCTGTGAAGGAGGCAACATAAACGTGTTTGCGTGCGTGCGTGTGTGTGTGTGTGTGTGTGTGTGTGTGTACCGGGCCTCGGGGACACTGTAAGTACTTACCAGCTCACTACAGTCTGCATTGAACTGTTGAGAAGCCATGCAGTGGCTTGATGGTGCTCCAGAGTGACACATGACTACACAAACCCCGAACAGACATTAGCACAGGCTTCAGCAAACCTACATCTGAGCCTCAAATCATTCATTAAATCAGAACATCAAAAGGAACTTTACTTGAATGCCTCAGCATCAATTTTTTAGTATTACTGAGAATAAATCTTTTGTCATTTTTCTCACCACAAATGCCTCCCCTCTCACTCTTATTCCGCAGATCACCTCGACTGGAATCTCTCTCTCGCTTCAAGATTGATGTGTCCATTTGCTTGGCGTGGTACTTGATGAAATGGATCTTATTAATTTTTCAGAGAGGTTCATTGCTTTAGCCAGGCCTGGTTGAGTGGAGTATTGAAACAGTTCACAACCTTTTAGGTGACATTTGGTCTACATCTGCAAAAATCAAGATGACAGCCATTTGTTTTCTAAATACACTGAAATATTAATTCGAAAATAGTTTGTTTTTCTTGATGGCAAACTAAGTTTATTATAAAAGGAAAACAGAGACTGTAGCACAAATGACTTTAGATCTTTCAGTTCACTTTTAGCCTGTCTGTCAGGTTGTATCTGTTCGTGACTTGAAAGCTTATTTTTAAACCTCCATTTAGAGTAAAACATGGAAACATTGAGTGCTTTTGTCTAGATTCATATCCTCCGCTCTTGGATTACTCTTTAAATGTGGATGACACAAAACAATAGTGAAGCTCTCAGGCAAAGGAAATCACATTCTTCCAGGATGATACAACCTGGAAAGTTTACTTCTGATTGCGACCACTGTCTTGGTTGTTTGTTTTAAGTAATTGTCCTGCATGCTGAAATACCCTGGCTAAGAGAGGATGTTTTAGTCATGAGAAAGCAATTAATAATCAACTTTCTCTAATTGCTAAATGTAATTCCTCACCAACGAGGAATTCTAAGCTGTACAGATTTCTTAGTGGTGGGAAATTTTCATTCCAGATCCCAACTCCTGAACTCCCGCAATTTATGTAACTGCATGTAAGCTGCTCATAAATTACTGCTACAGTGTAAATGTAGTTTGTACTGCAATGCTAGATGCTAAATAACATGTTTGGCACACCAAACTGATGGCCACTTTAGAAGTAATATTGCAATTCAGTGGTATTTATCTGTCATTACAACCCGATTGTTTGGGTTCAGTAGGTGCCTACTAGATCCATTGGTCTATTAGGTCCTAATCTTGTAATTCTATCTGGACGGCAACATGAAACACCAGCAGAGAAGTTGTTCTGTTCAATTAACTGTTTGTTTGATGTCCTGGTAAAGGTAACAGTATTTTAAAATGCAATGTTTCTAATGCTACTAAACATTTATTAAACCAAACCATAACCACATGACCATTTTTACAAAAAAATAATCTTTCTTTTGATTAAAATACTTCGCATAAACTGAACCTACTGGATTGGGTATAAATAAAAATGTAAAAGTACAACATTTTACTGTAAAAAAAAAACTTGAAGCTGTAGTTGGCAAAACAATACCATCAAACATACAGTAGCACTGTTATTGGTTTTACAGAATTCTATGGACTTTTATTCAGGATTTTATGGACTGTTTATTAACATAAAGAATTGACATATAAACAGTTTATACTCATCAAATTTGACTATTTAAATTGCAATATTTCAGTTCATGACCATCTTTTTTTACAGTTTAATTTACACTGTCAAATATACGGCAGGAGCGTTGTTGGTTTTACGGGATATACCATAAACTCTACAGATCGTATTCATGTTTTTACGATTTATAACTATGACTTATGACTATTTTAGAACAAGTAAAAACTTAAAATTCATGTGTACTGTTCTATGACAAAACAGTAATTTGTTCATTTTACGGCAGTAAACTATAATTTTCACGGTCAATTCTAAAGTTATTGTGTGAAATACAGTCTTTTCTCTAGCATTAACATTGTACATTCATACAGACATTTTTTTTACAATGAACTCTTCCAGGACTCTGAATATTTCAGGACCACCTTAAACAGTGTTAAATCCACACTTTTCAAAGTGTTGTATGTCCCAAAACCAACCTGGAATTAAATTGTGAACACCAAGAGTCAGATTTTAAACTCAACGCAAACGAGAACAACCCTAATACAGAGTTTGTTACAAAAATTCTCTATTTCAGTGTAGACTTGGCACTTTGGTGTAAAATTGACACAGACCAAATCCAAGGATAGTGTTCATCCGACACTGTTTAATTAACACCAGTGATTTTTTTACTGTGACTTTCCTGAGCGACAGCTTGCATTCAAATAGTGGTAGTGATATGTAATGCTAAATGAAGCAGATAAACATGTCTTTAAATGAGCAGGGTAGGACTGCACCCACCTTTCAGGGGCTGGTGGGGGCTCTCGAGCTGAATGCGTGCTGTGCAGGGCCCCTCTGTGAGATAACTAATGGAAAAGCTTTCAGGGTTTTAACCTGAAGGAAAACGTCAGCTCATATTTGGCCGCTCACCCAGCTCTAATGTCTCCCAATTGTGTCAGTCACGGTCTCACCCATTTTTATTAAACCCCCCCTCTCCCAACACACCATCACACAGACACGGTTTTTCACTGTTGCACTCTTACACACTGGCTCTCATCAGAGGCCTTCAGAACATCCTGGGGCTCTGGAGACCGACCTTGTTAAACAGTCCTGAAAACAACAAGGACTTCTAAACAAAATGGTGTGGTACTGGCCAGTAAAAGCATGGTACTCAACTGGGACATCCCATAAATGACTGGGAAAATGCTTCATATTCCCCTGAGTGTGTGCTGAGGTGTCATGTCAAACTGGAAGAGGATGAACAGAAGCTGCCTGACGCTGTACCTGAGGGTCTCACGTAGACTGTAATATAAGCAAATCAGAAGCAAAATTTCTCAATAAAATGAGGAAATTAATTCACATTAACAACTCTGATCCCCTTAAAGACAAACATATGAGCTGGTAGTTTCTTCTGAAACTCTGTTAGTTACTAGGCGTGTAATAAATCTGTTTCATCCCACATTTTGACGAAACCTAACAGAAAATGTTCTTCTCAAAGACTGTAATCCTTTATATTTTTATAACACACGTCTCTTATTTTCACTATTTGTTCTTTCTACCTTTCTTTCTCAATTCATGAATAATTTGTATCTCCTCCCTACTGCCTGATGACAGCTGTGCAGTTGTCTTGCAGTCTATTTTTCAGATCCAGTAAATAATAAATAAAGAGCCACAACAATGGAGTACGATCTGAGCCTAGTGTCTGAAAACCTCCAGTGCTCTCCGTTCACAGAGGTGCAGACACCTTGACGTTTTTCTGTCACATGCTCATCTCTATTTTCTCTCTCTTTATGGGGAGTTTGTGATTAATATAGGTACCCGATGTAGATGTTATCGCAACATTCCAAATGGCATGATTACAACTTCTTCGTTTTAAAAGAAGAAATAGTTTCAAAATAATTAAACTTAATTCAAGAGGTTTGAGTTTTCAGTTTATTTCGATGAAAAATATGCACAACTTGAGTCTATTAAGAAATAATTTCTTGCACCTGATATTCATTCATTGATGTGAATTGAACAGCACTTCTAGTAGATGTTCATATTATTATTAACATTAGAATGGGATGAGAGGATCCACCCCCAGTAGGGAGAGTAGTTAGCTACTTAACCATATTGTTGACTGATAACATAAATTCAGTTAAATATATTTTTAATAAACTGTTCCACTCTCAATTAAATGTTATATATGTGTGTGTGTGCGTGTGTGTGTGTGTAAATAACTTTCAGAAAGAAACGTTAAAAAAGTTTTGGTGTCACAATTCGACAAAAACTAGTAGGTTCTCATTTAAACTATAGTTAATTTTCAAAGGAAACTTTGTGAACATTGAAAATAAAAAGCAGTTAAACAGTGTTTCCAGATTTTGTGTGCATGCATGTGTGTTCTCCTTGAGAATGAAATGCTCTGATTACTCGCCCACTGAAATTGATTGGGCTCTACCCTGCATGGAATTCTTCTATTCATATTTGATATGCCTGGAGGCTGTGGGGCAATGGTCTTAAAACCCAGACTGAAATCTGGTCTGGCCTAATGGTTCACTTGAAGATTGCTCTTTCTCTCTGAGTGAACTGCAGAGGATTAAAACATCTGTACCAATGAACAAAGACCTAATAAAAGCTTCTACAGTGCAGAACATCAGTTCAATTTTATTGCGTGTAAAGGAAACGTTTCATTTTGTCTTTAAAGTGTCAGTGGAATGGATCTTTCTGTTACTGTCAGCCATTAGCTATAGACAAAATGGATGGAACAGGATCCAAAAAAACAGGAAGTAAATGTTCTAATTCGATTTCCCCATAAGAATGAACATTTCAATCCCACAGCTATATGTTATCTCTCTTTTCTCCAGAATAAATATGCAGTTTCATGTTCTTCTCAGTCAGATCTTTGGGGGTTTAAAATATTCATTGTTTTAAGGGCTGAAAAGCTGTAAGATTTGAGCCATGAAAAGTCAGTGATTTCAATCAATGTTGCACATGCTGCTTTGTGAATTTTTTTTTTTGAAAAGCCTTGAACGAAAGAGGCTTTACAAATGTTAAAATAAGAAACGTTTTACCAAAAGTAGACAACAGAGATCTCTGATCCCAGATAAGCGGGCATTACCCTTCTGGGCTGGCTGCATCCTCTGTTCTGCGGGTAAAAACGGTTTCTGCTGAACAAACTCCCTTTATTTACATACCGTTTCGTTAACAGGGGAGATTTTAAAGTGTTTAGAGTGTAAATAAAGGGATAATTATTTCCCTGATTCGATAAAACAAAACCATTCTGCATTTTTTTTTTTGTTCTCACACGTATCTCGATTTGGAAATGCATGCGACTCTTTGTCGATAACAGTCAATATATTTTAAATAAAAAGAATTAATAATTTCAATAGTTTAAACTGGAACAATATGGATGTGTATACGATAATTAAACACAAAAGCAAAAACAAGGCGTTTTTAGACACATTTTAATAAAAAAACCGAAATATTGGATGAATGCCCAAAGCTAAAAGAAAATAAAAATAAAGATATTTTTCCCCATTGTTTGTCTGTTGACTATTTATACTTTGAAAAGCACAATGCAAATTTCCCAGGAAATTTTATAAAAGTATACGGTTTTCCATTTCATGAAGCAGCTTCAATACTTTAGCAGTGGTCTGAACTTTACTGCTTTTGCAACTGTACAAAGGTGTTAAATGACAAGATCCTTGTAAAAACAATAACTAATTGGCATATTTAGCAAGCAGGAAAATGGTTTGAAAGTATGTTATACTGTACTTTTTGTACCAGTGTAGAACTATTTAATTAAAGCGTTGCAACCACAAAATCTCAAGTCATGCTGCATTCAAAAAGCAGCAACCTGCTGATACTACATCGAAACAGTATTTTTCTGGAATGTTTCCACGTAACGTTACATGATTTTTTCCACAGTGAAGAGCTTTTTAAATTCTTAAAATTTGCATTGTCTGTGGTAACATCGCGAATTTCGTAATGAATGAAACATTGTGGTCCTGACTCTATGGCTCGGTATATTTGTGATGTTTGCCAAATTGTCCTGAAATTCATATGAAAATGAATTTCAACTAAAGGTAATACAGCGTTAACATTTAAAGGTGTTACCAGTGTAGTATATCTGAATTTACTTGTTTCAGCCTTGACTTGGTCATGCAACGCGCTGATTTCAGGTTTAAATTACAGTTAGTCAATGTAAAATTATTTAAAATACAAAATATGTTTAAACTCGGGATGTTGTGCTGCCAGAAAATGCGCTGCAATATTCAACGAATTAAAAAAAAAACTACATTGTAATAAGAAACTTTTTGTTACATTGCATTTTAAACGCACACGCTATTAATGATGTTTTTAAACAATTGTTTAAATTACAACATTGCTTAATGAGAAATGAGACAAGAATGAAATCTCAGAAATATTCTTTATTCTTTAATAAATAGAGCAAGTTATCTAAACAAATGGGGGCACTTAAATATATGCGTTTATCAGTTCATAGTATTCTCTGGAGAAAACGACCTTACAAAAGAAAACGCTGACGGAGTCGACAAGCTAAATAAATAAAGCAGTTAAAGTTCTACAAAACAATCCTCTCTCTGGTGAAATCTCGTGTAGTGCTTGTTTTGCCAGCATGGTCCCCGCAGCTTTGGAAACAAAGTGCAAATCTTTTGAGATGCGCTGATTTGTCTCCTCTTCAGGTGATATTTTGGGTGATACTGTTCTTTCTCGCGGCGGTTATGTTTCATCCCGGGTTATTTTGGTGATAATATTTTGGGTCTCAGCGGGAAACTGATGTGGATGGAGATACCCTGCTGGAGAAGGTCTCCGTGAAAGCTGCCAGACTGCTGCTGACTCGTAGGCAAATTTCTCAAAGCATAAACAGCGCATTAGTCGCCTACTCTGCAACACTGATTTGATGTTTTGTGAAGGAGCTTTGGTAGACAGCACTCGTGAACACGTGTCGCCAGCCTCACTTGAGTCCGTGCTGGGTTTCCTTGTGTCTTCTCAAATCGACCTTGCGCTGGAAGCCTTTTCCGCACAGGTCGCATCCAAACGGTTTGAAGCCCGTGTGTTTGCGGCTGTGCGTGATCAGATTGGAGCTCTGGCTGAACGCTTTCCCGCACACCTGACATTTGTGCGGCTTCTCTCCTGCAGGGACACAAAACACCTCTGCTGTTTAATTCAGATGCTTCATATCGTTCTCATTTTATTTACGCTTTGAAAACAATTCAATTGCTAGGATTTATTGTTATTTTTAATGTAGGGTATATTTTGTATTATGTAAAAAGCACCTTGTGGATTACGGCAAAACGGTGAACTCATGGGAGGCGATATTAAAATTTACTCACTGGCCACTTTATTACGAACATCTGTCCAACTGCTCGTTAACGCAAATTTCTAATCAGCCAATCCCATGGCAGCAACTCAATGCATTTTGTACACATGGTCAAAACGATCTGCTGAAGTTCAATCCAAACATCAGGAAGTGAGGAAGAAATGTAATTTAAACGTGAACGTGTGACGGTTATTGGTGCCAGATGGACTGGTCTGAGTATTTCAGAAACTGTTGATCTGAATTCCAGGAACAATTATATATACGGTTTAAAAAGAATGGTCTGAAAAGGAAAAACATATGCGGCAGTCCCGTATGGGGGTATGGCCAGGTTTGAGCTGATAGAAAGGGAACTGTAACTCAAATAACCACTCTATAAAATCAAGGTATGCAGAAAAGGCACCTCTTAAACACTTGTAGAAACTTGGGGTGGATGGGCTACAGCAGCAAAAGACCATGTGGGTGCCACTCCTTTGGGGTTGCAGTTTGCAATTGGACATCATGTCAATGCCACAGCCTGAGAATTGTTGCTGACCCTGCCCATCCCTTTATGACCGTGTACCTTCTGATGGCTACTTCCAGCAAGATAATGCATCATGTCAAAAAGCACAAATTATCTGGTTTCTTAAACATGAAAATTAGTTCAGTTCACTCAAATGGCCAGATCTCATTACAATACAGCACCTTCTGGGTAGTGGTGGAACAGGAGATTTGCACCAACATTATCATCAATATTATCAATAATAAGGCTATTTGGCTGTAGGCCTATATCCAAATCTAAAAAAATGCTTTACCTGTGTGGATAAAGGTGTGCTTCTTCATGTCTGATTTCTGGTGGAACCTCTTTCCACAGTATTGACATGGGTAGGGCCTTGTGTCTGAATGTATCAGGAGATGGGTGGACAGTGTGGACGACCTTTTAAAACTTTTGCCACAGATTTTACAATCAAAGCTTCTCTCCTGTGAATAAAAAAAAACTGTTTTAGGAAAATTCATTTTTGCACTGAAGTGCACTGAATGATCATTTGAGTTATGCCTCTATAAGAATCCCACCTGTGAGTGCACAGCTCTGTGCTGCTCCAGACTGACCGCGTGTCCGAAAGTTTTTCCGCAGATGTCGCAAGCAAAAGGGCGCGTTCCACTGTGAGACCTCCGGACGTGGACCTCCAAGCCGTGTGGTGTAGAAAACACCTGTGGATCAGAGATAAATATGGCTAAATAGCTCTAAATCTGAAGACGATAAGAAGGGTCCCATCGCGTGTACCTTGCTGCATTTGATGCATTTGTACGCTCCATTTAACAAGAGGCGACTGCAGAGGACATCAGAGCTGGACTTCATCTCGGCTCCCTTTCCCAGCACGTTGCTGTTGTCAAAAAGTCCAGCGGCGGTGGCGCGCTCAAACAGCGGGGATGTGGGAGCATATGTGCTGTACATTCCAGGCCCAGATCCTCGTTCACTGAAGACGGAAGATTCGACCACGCGGTCACTGTAATACTGAGCAGGAGTAGGCCGCTCGAGCTCCAGAGAGCGGTGGTGATTGAGGGTGTGCTGGACCAACTGTCGGATCTCACACCCCGAATACCTGCTCCACGAGTACGGCCTGAAGGGGACAGCGAAGGGCTGCGTTTCTTCTGACGAGGGTGAAAAAGACTTCACGGACTCTGCACAGAATTTAAAAAGACCCATATGCTGTAAAAATGTAAATACATTATTACTTTGTTAATACAAGCAATTAAATAGTGAATTAAAGATTTCCCTGGCAACCGTGTTGGCAAGATTATGCTGTAAAAACGGAATGCAGTATTATAATGTAGTTATAAAATACAAGCAAATCCAGCAAAATGAAAATGCGAGCTGTCATGCTGTAAAAAGTTGGGCCCTGGCAACCAACAAAATTTCCGAAATACAAAATTCTGTACAATTAAATTACACCAGTGACAAAATTGTAGCATTTCATTAGCAACCCCGCTGCAAAATGTATGCTGTAAAATAAAAACACAGGGGCTCCCCATAATTTCCAATATCCAAAGTATTCCATAAGATTAGAATACAGCATTTTATGGCAAACATGCTGCTCTAGCTTTATGACATGTAGAGTAAATTAAAGTTTTGCAGAATTATAACCTATAGCCGAAAGTTTGTTTAGTAGTGATAAATATCAAGGTATATTCCTTTTTGTGGTTGTTATTTTACAGCAATTTTCTTAACAACTATGTACCCTTTTAGTGTCGTCATAGCACTGCACATTAACACTGCACAAACTTGAAGTATGGGTGACCAAAAAGGTGCTTTTAATACTTTTAATAAATCCACAGTTATTTGATGGACGAAAAGGGCAAATATGATGTGTCTATCTGTATTTACAATATTTTAGATATTGGTATGAGTTTAAATACAAAATCTGGCAACTATCGTAACAAATGAAGTGTGGGCTATGTTTGCTGTTGTATTTTTGTGTAGTATTTTAAATTTGAACAACGTTGAGTTTAATGTGAACATGAAATCGCTGAATGAAAGCAGGTGCTGAATGAAAGCAGGTGCTAAAACACAAACAAGAAAATTAAAATGAGATTTGATGAGGAGATTTTTTTTCTCGGGCGTACCTGGTGATGCTGAGGGTGATGGTGGTCTCCAAAAGTCCTCATAATCCGACGAGCGTTCGCACACGCTGCCCTCGGAGCTGAGAGGAGACCTGGAGGAAAGATCTGTTGGATCCAGAAGCAACGGTGGAGAGTCTGGAGAAGCGGCGCACACCTCGACCTCCTCAGAACTGGTTTCTATTAAAGGGGAGATTTCGTTGAAACCCCGTCAAATGCGAGTAACTTATTTTTTAGTTTGCCACAATGTTATGGCACGTGGGAAATATTTTACGATTTACTTGCAAGAAAAGAAAAACACACCACGAATCAGAATAAAAAGCAGCTTGGGTTAATTGGGCTATACTTTTATTTTGATAAAATACCACAAATTTGAGTTAGAAAACCGTTATGTTAATATCTTTACTATACCATCACAAAAATGTAAGTAACATTGAAATGTAAAGCGAAATTAAACTCAACGAGAGTGATATTTAATAAACACAAAACCAGTGCTAAAAGGCATGATGGATTTGATTTTGACATACCTGCACAAATATGAGCCAAAAGAGTATCGAGTCTGTTGTAGTCATCCTCCAGCGACCGCGGCTGGTGGTAGCTGTGCGCTTTTTTGCTTTTGACAAGGAAAGATCTAGGCATCGTGTTTGCTCTGGTTGCTTTCACCAGTGTCCGCAGTCACAGTCACCAAGAGCAGACTGTCAGACACGCGAATGTAGCTGCTGTTTTTTCTTTGAAAAGATATCGAGACCATTGGTTGAGTCGCTGCGCGGCTGAATGAAGGAAAAGGAAAGGTGGGAGCGTGCGTAAAGCTCTTCTCTCGTCTGCCAGGTGTCATGAAGACAGGTGCTTTAAAAGGAGCACGCAGCGAGCCCCCGGCCTCTGATTGGTCCTCTCCTCTGCGGTAGGACAGACTGGTCCAAGGGGAACCGCGTCTATCAGGATAAGTGATACACTGTTTTATCATTGTGTTACTCAATCCCTAGCTGCAGGGGGAGAGGAAACGCGGAGACAGCGAACCGTGCGTGCGCCTTCTCCATCTAATGATGTTACTCCTAAAAGCACAACCTGCATTTACTGCTACTACCTCCTTGACTAATCAGTTACTTGATCTTTGTATTTTTATCCAAAATACTTATATTATTTGTATTATATTTGTAAAAAATGATTTTTTTGGATAAACACGAACCCCACAATGGCAACATCTCTTTGGCTATTTTCTCCAGTAATGAAACCCATTTCAAAAATGATACGGGACATCTTAAATATAGAAGGTAATTAATGTAAAACTGAAATTTTGTTTTCAGATGGGAAAGTGGGGGGAGGGGCACAACTGATTTGGGGTGAGAGTGGGGTTTTAAATGTATAAGCAGCGTCAAATATCACATTTGAAATCGCATTTAAGCCTCTTCTAAGTCGCTTTTTTTGAAGGTGCAAAATTTAAAATGTGCAAAAATTACTTTTTATTACATTACCTTTGGAAATGTCTGTACTTTAGCCCTGTTTACTGTTAATAAGCATGGTGGTTGTTGCTTAGAAATCTAACAAACATATAACAAAAGAAATTTTGAACAATTATGTTTTAGTAATTATAATTTCGACGTCTATATGATTAATACACCAATGAGTTATGAATTACATAATGAACACATAAGATAATGCGACATGTGCACGTCACTCAAACGGAGTGACGGTGGAGACATCCAATCACGCATTAGCAAGAACTGCCAGCAACCAATTAATGAGTTGCAAGGGCCGTTTGCGATAAAGAGCGCACAAATTATAGATAGTTAACTTATTTTGCAACGAATTGTGTTATAGAAAACAAAAAGGCAAACATTATTCGGGGGATACTTATACAGTTAAGGTCATGAAGTAAACCCACACAACCATTCTCGAATTCAAGTAAGAATTACCAAACCACACGATGTATCAATCTTCGTACTGAGAGGTCATGTGCGATGTCAACTTGAGAAAATGCAAAACGTCAATACGTCATTAATGATGTTGAAAGTTCAATGTGAAAATCTTTTTAAAGCTAAAAACAGCAAATTTAAATGTAAAGTTCCCTTGTTTTTCGGTTGTCACATAACAGCCTTACCAAGCTATGCATGTTATGAATTGAAATATCAAGTAACTTATGAATTGGGTTTTAAATATAGTTTCCATAGAGTTTCTTTTATTGAATGATTTCTGATGGATTTGGTGAGCTGAAGACAAAACTTTTGTGCCAAAAAAAAACAAAACAAAAAAAAAACCAGTAAATGTCCTGTACATTTCTATGAATCAAACATCGCTTTCAAATGCAACTAATAGTTTACCTTTACACAATATTCACACAATAAAGCCATTTTCCCAAATCCAGACCCCAATTAATGATTAGCGAAAAGTGCCCGTTTGTCGACCGATACTTCAAAAAAGGTTGGGTAATTATGCTATTATTGTTTTCTAATTTCGTAGAAACAGGAATTTAACAATTTTAAATATGAAACTAATATTTTCCTTTGGGAGTGTATCAAAGTGTTTTCTGGAGCCTCGACATCAAGCTGTCCCTGCGCGCGTCACGCCAGCGGGGTCACGGAGCGGTGGTCTCGAGTTTCTCCGCTGCTTGCGAGGAACAGAGCCTCCTTGTTCCGAGGGGACGCTGCAGATCTGTCGCGGACACAACAGGCCACGCATTCAGCCCGTGCGCCAGACAATCAGTGGGAGAAGCCCAGCCAGAACTCAGCGCTGGAGATCACGTCTGCATCTGCTTTACCTCGAATGAATATCTTGAGCAATTAACTCGCAAACCTGAGCTCGTTATATGGAGATGTTTCTTTCTGAAATCCCGCATAGTCTGCTTGTTGTATCTCCAGAAAAGAAGCACGCAGTGCGCAAGCAGGAAATCAAAGCAAGGTGCCTTCTTTCGATTAGACACGCAATGCACCTCAGGGCATCCGGAAGATAGGGCACCGATAAACCAGGCTCAATCTTAACTGCTGCTTCCAACATTATCTCACATGGCGCTCCATCACGATCGACAAATTCAGTTATTTTCTGAGGAGTATAAATGGCGAAATAACCAATAATATAACCGATGTGGAACAATTTCTAATATGCTATAAACGTATCATTCTACAGAGATGTTGTTTAGCCTCCTTAGTTTTAGGTTAGAAGATTGATTTTAGCAATCAAAAGTTAAAAAACGTTTTCTTGAAAAAATAAAAATAAAATGACAGCATTTGTGAATCAGGAGCTCAGTAAATTCAACTGTGGACCATGTCCAGTCATCGATTTACTCACTATAAATGTTCCAGTCAACCCTCAGTGTTGAGAGTGTGAACAAAATGCAAGTCAAGTAATATTAAGGAACAAGACACATACTTTGTGCAAAGGGGCCACCAACTCTCTGAAATGCCAATAGCTGCAGTGTCGACACAAACATTATTTTGGTGTGAAAGAACTTTACTGGCCTGTCCAGCCAATGGCTTCTCGTCCAACATTTCAGGTAAATCAATCAACGGTCAGAAATTGGAACATATATGTAATATTACAATCACAACTTACAAAAAATGTGTGTTTTATTCTGTTGTTCACTTTTTATACATACATTTGGACCTTTGCGTAGAACTTTTTTTAAAGGTGCTACAAATCCATCACACGCTTCTGATTCAATCCTGAGTTTGACTCGCTTATTTCAAAAATGAAACAAGAAAAGCAGAATAAAGCACTGGATTCATCATATACCACAAGCTTGAGTATGTCAAAGCTGACAATCTCGGGATGAGTCGGTCCAAGCTTCTCCTGTTATGTCTGTCTATCAAACGGTCCATTTTAAGTGATTAAACATGATTAGTTCGTACCTCTGTCAATCTCCCCCCTAGGAACTTTCTACTTGGAATAAAAAAAATAGGCACTGGCATGTTAATTTAGGGAGCAACAATAAACTCTGGGCACATGTCTGTGCCCCATTCTCTCCCAATGTCTTATACCGCAATGCTGCTACTCTGCATGATTTAGTTTGTATGCCATCCTCAATTCTGTGTAAAAAATAGTTATATTTTAACTAACAATCAGGAATGAACAAAAATGATAACATACTGCTCACTTTGTCACCTAAATACAAATTTTTTTATCTCCAAATTTCCTAAAGGTCTTCTTCACACTTAGGTGAAGGAGAGGTGAGTGGAAGATCCCAGCCCTAGCTCCTTCTATTGGCCGGCTGCCAAGCGGTGCTGCATGCAAGCCATCGAAGGGAAAGAGCCATGGAGCATCAGATGGTATGGTAACAGGTTGGAATCAGTGGAGCGCAACCCCTCTAATGTTCTTTGTAGCTCCCCCTCTCCGACACTCAGCATCTTCTCCACAAATGTGCTTCTGATTGAATCATCAAAATTACCATAAACCTTGGGAAAAAGGGTGGGGGACAGCTGCAGTACAGAAACAAGCCACTCCTTCCACTATGTAAGTCAAAGATGGAAGTTTAATGATTACCGTACTTGTCCTGCAGATTGCCGATAGTCATCTATACAACAGACAAAGTGCAATAATCATTTTTTGTTTGTTTTAAATATAATGATGAGCGTAGGAAGTGGATTAGAATCCTTTTTTTAAGTTTTAACATCAAGATGTCACTTTAATTCACATGGAATCTTTGCTCATATTTCTATTGTGTGACAAATAAAAGCACTAGACTAAAAGGCAACTATCAAATGGTATTTTATTGTGATATGACTATTGTCTCAAAAACAAATTTCCTGTTTTACCAACAATGTGTAAAACATCTATTGTCCATAGTAACATTCCACAGGAATTCATCATACAACACTTGATGTTTTGAAGTTGTGGTTTATATAAAATAAATAAGGTTTAAATCTCTTTAGTGTTTGGCGGCTATAATTTAAACAATAGGCAGATTACCAAATTCAACATGATGGGGTTTAAGGCTTCATCTCAGGTGCCAAGCATAGCATCTAGAACAACACTGATACAAGTTAATATTCCCAATAACTGGAATCAATAACCAACTAGAAGAAGATCATAGTGGGGCAACCTAAATTCAACATAAACTGCTGTTCATTGTTGTGAAGTTATCTATATGATACCTGTGCAAAAATGCTAACTGACTCAGAAGCTAGCTGACTTAAATTGATACATGAGGACAAGCAGGCCATGCCAGAAAAAAAGAGAACACTGCTCCGGTAAACACATTGCTCTGCTTTGATTTGATTTGAATACCATCAGTTAGCAGCTATTTGGGATTATTAACATGCATAACATTCCTCATTGTGTAGAAAATAAAATATCTGCAAGATCCAGGCACAAAAACAAACAAAAAAATCCATCTTTTTGAAATGGAGAATCTGACTTCAGCAAAACTTTACAGTACATTAGGGAAAGTGGTGCCTTTACAGACCTCCCAAATTCAACAAAATATCCCTTTCAACTTGACTGTACAATACATTACAATATAGACACAACATCCATTAAGTACACTTTCAAGTAATAATGGATATGGATGGGGAAAATATCGAAACATGTACATATGTACAAAGATGGAGGCTCCGTAACGGGTTCATCTCAGAATAAAAAGCTTGATAACTTCAGATATGATGGAAAAGTTTTGATTTCATTTAGAAACAATAGTGTTTTGCTTTTTATGCATATGTTTTCCCTGGGAGCACATGGTGTTAAAATCACAATTTAAAAATAAGGCTAAAACTGTCTACTACATTCGATGCGAAAAGTCTTGGCGTAATAGAAACACCCTTTTTCTAAGATTTTCAAAGAACACAACCTCTTGATCTGATTTCAGTACAAGGGTTTAAAATGGTCAAAACAGACACATGAACCCGCTAAACTATAGATAAAAAACCGTAGTGTCAAGACAAACATCTGATGCATTTTGGCAAAAACAAAACAACTCCAGATGCAAACCATGACCTCAATAAATGAGACTCCAGAGGTCTATTTATATGAGTTTAGAGACCTCTGCAGCTCTTCCACTACTTCATAGCATCAGACTGTGGTGGATTTATGGCTGCTGTTTGAGGGCACTGTGAGACGCAGGACATCTCCTTCATCCTCAGCATCACTTTCAGAGTCCTCCAGATTTGGATGTAGTGTGATCCGGCCTCTGAGCTGATGACTGCCCAGCTGGGGGGATAGCTTCCCTCCATCTTCATCAGAAGACTGGTAGGACTCTGTGTCTCCTCCATAGTGGTTAACTATGTGAATCCCATCAAAACTTGGATGTTCGGGTAAGTTCTGCTTCCCTCGCAAACATCGGATCTATAGAGAAAGAGGAGATAAAAAGCACTCTTCTCATCAGATATATGAATTCACAAATGTGGAGGGAACGCTGCAGATATATTTTCAACCAAATAAGCGAGTCACCTGAGAACTTTAAGGAGTTGGAATTCATTAGTAGGATGTCACTTGGTTCATGCAAGTTTTTTTTTGTTGTTAGTTCACCCCAAACATCGTGCTATTTCATTATTTTTTTGTCTTATAATTTCCAGGCTTTAAATTTGTAAGCATAAAAAGAGAACACAGTTGATTGAAATTTGGAATGAACCAAGAATTAAAAACAAAATGAAAACGTTTGTCACACGACATGCACTTTCATCATGAGTAATTTGGAATTAACATAATTGCCGTAAAGGAAAAGTACAGTGAAGAAAAGAGTGTGTACATCTAGAAAATTATTAGTGTTACCATGATTACAAAAAGTAAACTATCCAAAGTACTTGTAGTTGGGAAATACTTATTAAATTTGACATGGTAGCAGCTAATTAGAATCATTCCTACAGACATGGTTTCTGGAGATAAAGTTACTGTTTATTACAGTCAAAATGAGATTATTGATTACCATTCTCCTCTGGTTTGCTATAACTGCAGTGTCTCTTCTTACAAGTACTACACCTTGCGAGGACTAAATTGAAGCATACTTGTAGTTTAACCCCAAGAAATATATGAAGGGGCTGTAATTTAAAGCAGAATTCCTAATCCTCTAATGAGTGGCTGCACATTTATGGCTGCTAATGTGTGTTTTATTTGTAATTACAACCCAAGTTTGGGTCTGTTAACTAAATTATGGCTGTTTATTCTCTTTTTCCATGTAGTTACCCCCAAAATACAACACATGAGGGCTGTTATCTAATTTGGAGCTTCTCTTTTTAATTGTATTTACACCCAAAGTACAAACAGAGCTGTTATCTGTTTACTTGTAGTTACACCCCAAGTTCCACATGTGAGGGTGGTAATCTAAATTGTAACTTCTTTTTACTTGTGGTTACAACATGTAAGGGCTGTAATATAAATTGAAGCTTCTTATCTGCTGATTACCTGTAGTTGCATGGTAGATAAAATTAGCGAGGCTTGTAATCTAACGCACTCTAATCTACAGCTGCACACAAATACAACACACAAGGGGTATAATCTAAAGTGGGGTTCTTAACCTCTTCTTACCCGTAGTTACACCCCAAGTTCCACATGTGAGGGTGGTAATCTAAATTGGAGCTTGTTGCCGTCTTTTTACTTGTAGTTACATGCCAAGTAGAATGTTTGAGGGCTGTATTATAAACCAGAGCCTCTTACTCTCAAGTACAACACATGAGGGCTACACTCTATGTTTGAGAATCTCACCCACGTTACACCCCAAGTATAACACAACACAAAGGGCTTGTAATCTAAACCTTATTCAATTCTTACTTGTAGTTACACACTAAGTACAACATGGTCTGTATTCTAAATGGAAAAATTTACCCTTTTCCAACCTGCAGTAAATCCGTAATCTAAAGCTTGGGAAAGATCATATCCTTTTCATAATACAGTAGTCTTGATTTAGACCATGCACACAAAAACAAAGTTAGAACAACAAGAAAGTGATTGTGTGAAATGTGGTTCAGAGAATCGTTCTCTGCGGTACATCACACAGATAAAGGAGATGCACATACTCTTACCTGAAACATTCTGCCTCAGAAAGACAGGCATGTGGAGAGAGATGGATTCATTTGTATTTTAGTGTCACCACAATCATTAGCATTGTATTTAGAACTCTCATTCATCACATATGACAAAGCATGACTTTCAAAAAGAGACATGCTGCTTTATCTGAATGTGTAGCTACTGTGATTGGGTTCTAGAGGTGAAATAAAAAAGGGAATATGCTGGAGGAAGTCTAAAAGCAAAAGCAACGACTTTTTGTAAAGTTGAAAGATCTGCATGAGAATGGAAGGAAATGTCGACCTCAAACTTTCACTGGTAATAAGCATTTACCAAATATATTTAGATGTTAACAAAAAAATGTCTATAAATCAGTCTAGCCCATAAAGATTTGTGGCTTGAGACACACTGGTGCCTGATTGTGTATGAATAGAGAACCTGGCAGGTTTCAGATGTAAAGCTAACTTGCTGCACTCCAAAGATAGGGACTTGGATGGATGACGATGTACGATTTAGTTTAAAGTTGTTTAACCACAAACCACCAGGCTTTTGTTTGTCTTCAGCAGGAGGAGACAAATCTGACTGCATCCTGCCCTCTGCATAAATCATTTGACTGATTTATGTTTTGTTCCGCACCGTAGTTCTTCATGTTATTGAACGCGGTGTAAAATAATGACTGCCTAAACATTTAAACAAGGCGTTTATGTAGCATGTACACTATCTTAAAAATGACAACAATGGTGTTTGGTTTCCCAATTTGGAATTCATGCCCATGTACACGCATTGCGTCAATGCTAAGTGTTAATGATGTCAAATCCCAGCTTAACATTACACCTGCACTTCCTACAAACAAACTCACTGAATAATTCTTAATCTCACTTTCATTTCGTAGCTAGTAAAAATGATTTTTGCACTTGAGCAAACCAAATACCTACACTTGTCACAAATGAGCAAAGTATAAATATTTCTAAACCTTAATAAACAATTGAACGAAAGTAACTGCGCTAACATTTCCAAACCTTAAATCAAGATGGATTATCGGTGAGCATTTAAGCACTTACATTTTGTTTTGTTTGATGCAGATTTTATCCCAATTTTTTTACCCAAAACATCTTGTGATTACATTGCCAAACTATTCCCCACTTGTTTTATTTAGTGATGGTAATACCTTGTTTTATTAGCTTGATTACCTGTTTTATCGACTTTCATTAAGACACTTGTATGCAAAAAACACATTTAAGTATGTAAAAGTCAACACACAAATCTGCTTCTAAAGATGGCTCTAAAGATCAAATTAACATTTCTTCATTAACGTTCAAGTTTTCATCAACATGTAGTTGCAACAAACATTAGCATTGACCGACTGTTCAATGAGAAACAGATCTCTGCTTATAAAATGTTTGTGTCCATCACATTGTGAAGGTTCCTGTTTTTTTTTATAAAGCCCCAGTATTCTTTCCATTAAATAAAAACAAAATTTTCCTCTCGTTCTTAGTCAGTCTATTGCTCAAACATATATTTACAGCTGAAACGATATAACCGAATATGAAGATTCAAAAGTGTTGTCCAATCAGAGCAGTGAACTTTTTGAAGACGGCATAAACAGACATCATATTTGAATTTCTTCACTACAATGTTATTCGATTAAAAACAGGGCTACAATAGATGTTCAAGACATCAGTAAATATAAATAGTCCTTCCTTTGTGGCTATATAGCATGTGACAGGATATCAGTCAGTTAGATGTACTGTAGTAAAAAAAAACCTTCACTCTCACCCCCAGAACACATTGGCCACAAAGACTACACCACCCACAAAACTTAGTGGTATGCGACTTTGAGCACCACTTCACTTCCTAACGGTTTATAAAAGAGTGCTGCCATACCTTCTCTTTAACCGAGCTTAATGCTTAAGTTGCTTTACTTGAACATCCTTTAAATGTTAATAAAAAAAAAGTCATTAGTAAGGTAATTAGTGAAATAATAAAAAAAAAATTCATTTTGAATGATTTCCACTATTACAAGTGTCCTTCTGTGAAAAACATCAATGTAAACCTAAAATGTGCCTCGAATTAGATTAATATGAGAATAAAGAAGTTAACCTTTGAGAATTCATGTTGAGAAAAGCTGGTAAAAAAATCTTGTATCAATCTCATTCATGACGTGCATTTGTTACGCCTGTGTCACTTGTGTAGCTGACAGGACAGATTCCAGGGAGCAGATAAGTGGAGTGCTAACAAGTGTTCAGCCGAAACTGATGTGCAGGAAGAAGGCATGCACAGGGTGTAGTTAACACTCAAAAAAGCGTAGCAAATAAACAAGTTTGTTCATAACATTTTTAAGCTTGTGAAAAGTAGGTTAACCACAAACAAGATAAAACAGTTAAAAAATCTGCCACATCAACTAAAGGCAGGGGTAAAAAAAGTGTCAGGCCGAAAATGTCAAAATGGGTAGCCAATCAGTAGTAAGTGCAATGTGTTTTAATCATTAAATTAATTATTTTAAGTCAGGGGTCAATTTTGGAGGCCAGGTGTGCGGCAGTGTGTATTAGAAACTTCCAGGCAGGTGTGTTGAGGCATGCTGGTGGTAAACTCTGTTGAACGCTGGCCCTCCAGGGCTGAATTTGCTGACCCCTGCTATAAAGACCTCTACACACTGATCTGAATTGAGATTCACACAAATCTTCGAATGGCTTCTCAGCAGGGTTATGGTAGTGTGCAAACTCTTTCGTTGATCAGGTGTGTGATGTCCCGTTGACACCCATGGTTTTTGACCGAGGCGCATTGTTGCACGAAACTTCAGATCGTAGTGTAGAGGCCTAAAGTCTTTGAGCATTGCTTGAGGTGCATGGATTGAAAGTCTTCTATTTTCGGATACTTGTCAACATTTTTCTATTCTACCAACACATTCAGTAATGTGTGGAGCGGGACCACCAAAATACAGGCAACACTCTTTGGTGCATGGCTCATTTCTTCAAATCACATGTAAACAATGGCTCCCAAAACGCCCTACCCTGCCTTTGATTGTTTTTTAAGAACAATTTTTAAACTACTCAGACTTCAATCTTTGACAAATGTACATACGCAAGAACCCTTTAACTCGGGGATATTACCTCATGCTTGAGATCTGTTATCTGATCCTTGAGGTCACGGATGTACTGGCTTGAGTCTGTGTTGTTGAGCTGACCCTGGACCTTTCCTTCCTCTTTCTAAATGGAAAAAAGGTATATGTTGTTAAAGACTTACTTTTTACTTGTTGAACTTTCTGCAACTGGCTAATAATCATAATAAATAATCATTAAAAACTTTAAAAATGCTTTTTAAAGTTGTATTTATAGTAAAAAAACTCATCATCAGTGATTGTTACAGCCAAACCATAAAGAGAATTGTACAAGTCATCCAATTCATTAGAATAAATAAAGACATAAATGCACTTCTAATGGGCTTTACCCGATGTCCTGGTGACACAGAACCACTGTTTTCAAACATTTAGGGCAGACAAAACAGAAATCACTAAGTGTCAATATGCAAATTTGCTAGTGAAATTCTTTATTTGTAATTGGGTAAAAAAAAACCTTCAAAGACGCTGACTTATTAAATCTTGATCTTTCAAATTAGGAACCTTCTGCATTCCCATTTGGCATTGTTATTGTTTTTCTGATTTCTTCTGAAATCTTGAGAGATCTGTGGTATTGAACAGATGTATGTGTGCACCACATAACATGTTTACCCTCCTCATTTACACCTGTTACAAAGGCCCTCAAAACACTGTCTTGCTGCACAGTGTAAAGGGCTGCTTTCCTGTAGTACAGATATATTAAGCCACACAGGACAGACTCAGGAGTGAAAAGGAGAAGAGGTGCAAAGAGGGGTAAGACTAACGTATATTCTCACACCTTGTTTAAAGGGAAGGGTGTTTTCAATTCCTGTGGTTGTATTACAGCTTTGTATGCACTCTCCGATAGGCTGAGAATATGGATGGTGAGGGATTTTAAGTTTTCTTCCAAGAACATGTGTTTTTCTTGAGGTTTACCCCCTTCCCCTGAGATAAGGGAAGGCAGTTAGCTGACTTCCTAACACTCAGCTGTGTGAAATCAGCAGGTGGCAGGCTACAGTTCGTGCAATATTCTTCTTAGTTACGCTTATGAATTTGCTAGATGCATTGATCCATGTTGACCATACAGTTGAAGGAAACAAGTGATTTGGGTTTTGGTTGAAATAGATTTAGCTTCTTGGATTGGGAGCAATATTCCACCAGCTGAGGACAGTGAATGAAAATGTTCCAATGAGAAAATTCTACCTTTCTGAGATGGTTCACCATTCTTTCAGGTAGGGACCTAAGGTGGCTCTTCAGTTTTAGTAGAGTTCATTTGGACGGGTGAGAAAGCAGCAACTGAACTCTAGAAGGTCTCGGTCTGGTTCAAAACAGACTGTTTGTTTCTTGATCGAATGATCTGAATTAAAAACCCACTTGCACGCAGCATTATGGGTTGGTGTGTGTCTGCTTACAAAGCAGTGTTTATCATGGCAGCTCGCGGTCAAATTTGGAGTAATTTATACTCATTTGCAACAAGAATCATAAGTGATTAATGCAAATGCTATAGTAAATCAAGCAGCGAAGTCTGGTCAGTCTTCAGACATTCTATCCTCTGTTGTTTACTTCTGTTGTGGGAATGTTTTTGTAACCAATCAAAATAAGCACATGTGACCAATGAGTGGCCTTTATGATGTCACATGGCTCTATTTTCAACTAGTGCTGAACTGAGCGATCAGAGTGGTGTGAGATTCAAACTAGTTGAAACTACAATCCTGTGACATTATACAGGCCACTCATTGGTCACATACGTTGTTGTATGGTTTTCCTTGATTGCTTTCCATTTGGTTAGAATGAATGCACATACGGAAGTTAACAACACAGGACTGAACATGCTCAAAATTGACAGACGTCATTGCTTGCTTTCAACCTCTTTTACGATATCATTTGTGTTAATCATTGCAAATGATGCTCAGATTACAAACTACTTCAAGTTTGACCGTGAACTGACATTGCAAATCCTACATTGTACACAGACATATGCCAATCTAGAATGCCACATGAAAGTGAGTGTGGTGGCTGTTTTTGACGTCTTCATTTGTTTTTAGTTTAGAACATCGTTCGATCATGTTCTCACCACAAACAAACCACACTAGAGTTGATTTGGAATGCACAAAGATCACCTCCTCGAGCAGGTCGCTGACTTTTTTCAGTTCAGTTGCTGCTTTCTCACCTGCCAAACTAAAAGAAAAAACTCTGCTTGTATTGAAGTAAATAAAATAGGTGTTAGGGCACCCTAAATCTGCAGATGATAGAGTGCATCATGTGTTCCTCTTGGTACAGACCAAATTAAATGAAGTGTGAGAACAGGTATAAGGCTGTGGATTCTGTGGCTGTTCAAAAAGCAAACAGCAAGAGTTTTTGAACTTAGCACAAGCTGCAATGCAAAGACACAAGAGAGATGAAAAGAGAAGTGATTTGAACTGCAGATTATTCTTTGTAGAGCTCTGATAGAAGGAAGTCAAACAAGAAGAACAAAAACCCAGGCTAGATACTATAAGCTGAGTTGCATGGTTTGTTAGGAAAAGTCTGATCTTTTTGTTGTGCAGATCAAACCTAGCTGAAAGTCTGGCATGTATTGTCATAATCTCAATAGTAACTAATCAGTAGAAAAAAAAAGTATTAAAAATTGTCCATAAAATTGAAGAGGGTGGGGAGGTGGTCAAACCATTTGAAACCATTTGTAATATTTAAATTATAAATGGTAATAAATGTCTAATAAAATAGTCTCCCATGCTTGATGTCAAACATTTCATAGCAAATAAAGTCATCATCATAATCACAATATATGATTATATTACAGTCTTGTTCTACACTGGTCAGATTAAATGTTGGGTTATTTGCGTCAGTTAAAAATACTGATTTCTATCTTGAAAAGTCTGTAAATACAATTTGCAACATACGGCATTAACTGTTGAGTTTAAAACAATTCATGTTGGAGTCCAACCCTTTTAAAATCCTGTCCCTTTCAGGAAATTATTGGGAGAAAACCATTACATTTATCTTTACATTATAACATTAAACCATCGTTTAGCAAAAACATAACTACCTGTGCTACTGTAGGAAGGTTAATAGTGATGGGGTAGCTTGCTATGGTTTGTGATATCACACATAAAACCAAATGAAAACCTCTGTATTTTGCCCCATTTTGTTTTAAGGCCCCCTTTTATAGAACCTTTTCACCCCCATAGTTAATACATTTTTTTCTTATAAAAAATATAAAATAAAATTCTTATATGGAGCCCAAACTAAACTGAGCTGTAGAACAAGTCTCAAGTTCAATTGTTACTGCGTTGAAAAATGCACAAATAAATACTCAACATTTGATTCACTCAACACATTCTGTGTTTGCTCAACTGTTTGCTTTTGTAGCACAATCAACAGGTAAAGAGTTTTAACAGTTTCACAGAAAAAGCAGAACAGAACTGAGCCACAATGACGATCAAATGATGATTCTGATAAACTTTAACTGTTAGCCAGATTCTGTTGAAGATTAAACTCTTAATATTAAGCAATTCTCATCTGATGGAATGCCATCTATAGCTATTGTGAAATTTCTCTAACTAGCTTATTTCTTTAGAGTGTGCGGCACAAAAACGTTAATACAGAAAACAAAATCTTTCTAGAACAAAATAGTAACATAACTATATGGGGCTCAGATGCAATTTCTTTTATTCAAATAATTGTATTCATTAAAGGGGACTAATTAGTGTCGTAAACAAAAGTTTCTAGTTCATCTGATTTATCAAGAACAGTCATTACAGAGCCATCTTAAAAAAAGCAGCAAGCATATATGAATCTCGGGTAAAAGTACATGTATTCGGTTGGTCAACACTGAATTTCCTTCGTGAATAAAACTCAATGGTTCAGTTGATTGAAGGATATGAGTTCAATTATCCATAATCAGTTTTAGAGGGAATTACAAACTTCTGGTGATTAATAAAATGGCACTTGCTGAAACATTTTATAGAAAGAGAATATAAATTGTATATGTTTGTTATTTTATATCATGTTTGCCTGGCAAGAGCAGATGTTATTTCAAGGTTGTCAGACCTTGTGATTCAAAGTCCCTGATTCAATCTACAGCAACACATTCCTAGACTACTGAGATTCATCCTTCTGTGTTTATTTGAAATTCTCTCAATAAGTTAAATCCTGTGAATGCAGAGAAATACTGCAAGCTTTGATTATAGCTCAGTGTTTTTCTGGGCTTTGATAGGATGTGGTTTCTCATCTGGTAATGATGATAGCTAAGCTGTGGTCCCAAGCCCCATGCATGCAGACATCTAAACTCTGAGCGCAGCTAGGTGCTAAAACTAGAAAAAAAATCACAATCTCGAAAAAGAGACGTACAGATGCATGTACAGCCTTTTAGAGTGCTTGCTTTTTACATTTCTTTTGAAAGTCTGACAATCTAAATGGTGTATAGAGCGTTGGAGTTAGTGTCAAGTCAAACAGGTTGATTTTAGAGCTCTTTCCACTGAACAAAAAAAAAAAAAAACACCAGGTGACTCACATGTCCAGAAAAAGTCTGCGGTTCCAGCAATGGAACATGACTAAAAGTGGGTGAAAGGTCAGCCAATAAAATTAGTTTTATCTGGTAAACCTTATGAAAAGAGGTGCACCTAGATTTTCTGAAGGAGGATGGGTTGCATCTGTTAAATCAAAGACAGTTTTTCTCTGTAACATAATGTAGCACACTATATAAAGCATGATTGAGATATTGGGATTCATGGTAAAAACTTTATTTAAGAAGCACGTATCAAAGCTTTCATTTAACTGTATGCATGACATTTTTGCAGGATATCTGGATGTTTGGGGTTTGAAGTTGTACTAGTCAACATGCATTTGTAGGCATTACTTGAAACAACATCCACAATTTGTGTGTTTTTTTTCTGAATTAGAGGGCACTTTCTGGCCCAATTACACTTGAACTTTCTGGGCCTGCAAAGTGTAACTGCTTAATTTTACATGTGCAGACTTCACAAATGTTTGTGCAGGGAATGAAATTACACACCATAATCAAAATCAAACGAGACATAGACATTCTTAGCTTAACTTATTCTTATGATTGGCCTATTCAAATTGTAACACTGTAGATTTAACATTTCTATTCAGGGAGTTCGGTTAAAAAAAAGTTAGTAAATCTTACATTTAAAAATTTTAAATGAATTATTAACACTTCTACAATTTAATGAATTTGCAATTAATAAATTTGACATTTGTGTTTCATTTTGTCACATAATTTGTGTCTTGGACTGTTCCAGAGCAGTGAATTGTATCGTATGATCGAAATGAACTTGTGATGTAGCAGATGACGCAAAAACAACGGGCAGTTTGGTTCTCTTATGCGCTATAACGTACCACCATGGTGAGCCAAATACGTTGCCCACAGCCCTCAGGATAAAAACCATGAAGGTAGCCAAAACCACAGAACCACAGCGAAGAGCTGCTCTTGCCTCAGAGTGGCATGCATGTTGAATCTGATGTGTAGTACACAGATTTTTAGACACAAATCCTCATATAAACCTGTAATGTTTAAATCTATTGGAAACGAAAGAGTAAAATGATATATAACTATGCCTCTGTCTGAAGTGTATATCACATCAGTTGCAGGAAGGAAAACCAAACAACCCACGCTGATATTAAGAGACACTGACGACTGAGAGTTTAATCACTATATTAGTTGCCTCCGTGTAGAGGAAACACTACCTTTTAAGGCAGCAGTGCTCTCTCTTCAAGGAGGACTTCAAAAGACTCACTTTTCACTTCTCATTTCAAGCTTGCAAATATTACTAACATAAACTTTCCCGTCAATAAGGACACACCTGCACACTCAAAACTCTGCAGCAGTTTAGAAAACTACTAATCACTGACTTATAATTGTAGGTCTCAGCAAATGAATCTATTTTGTATTCTAAATACTTGAAAGTGAATCTTTATTTAGATGTCTAAAGAATAGAAAAATTATATTGGGACATTATAAATACTTTGAAATACACCCCAATTTCCAGAGAAGATCTCATTTTGTCACTGGAAACATTTTGAAGTAGAAACTCCAAATGTAATGGGAATTCTATGCTTGTTTGTATCCAAACCAAAGCAACTTCAAATGTTTGGGATTTAAAACCAAAGTGCTGCCCAAATGAAAATAAAACCATAAAGACCTAAAATAATCAGAGAATAGATGAACGAGCACTTAAATTGTGTGAAAAACAATTTCAATCAAGAACACTCCTGTTAGAAGTTAGAACGAACAAGTGGGTTTTTAAACATTGTTTAAAAAAAATGTATGGCAAAGTAAAATTTGCGAGGGCAGTGAAATCAATTGAAACTCTGAGAGTTAGGGCAGGGCAATACTGTTTAAATATACAAAAAAATTAAGAATTTTAAAAAGAGCCCTAGTTTGTACCTGAATCTCAAGCTCTGAGATTTGCTGTTGGAGCTCTGCCATGGCAGCAATATTGTCAGCTTCACGCAATCTCACTGCCATCACCTCTTCCTTATTCTGAAGAGAGAGAGAGAGAGAGAGAACACAGCTTTTATTCAACTGCGTATTTTCGTTTGCATGGCTTCATGTATGATCACTAAACATTCACGGCCGCTTCGTTAACTCCAAGTGCCACAAAGGAACTAAACATTTCTATTTAAATCAGAGCTTTGAATGAGGAAATGCAAACAAATCAGACTAAGAATTGGTAATTAGAGGTTTCCTTTTATACAGATCACTCCCTAAGCTAATATACAAGTTAAATAATACCAATACACAAGGCTTTCTTTATTTGGAAAGCATTTTTACACTGAGCTGAGGGACTGGCTGTGACTAAGTGTGTGTGATTGTCACCTTGCATTCTATTTCAGCCTGTTTCCGTTTCGTCTCTTGCAGCTCTGCATGCAACGTCTTGTTCTGGGTGGTCAAAACCTGCATCCGATCTTGTAGATTACGTGCTTCAAGCTCTGCTCTTCTCAGCTGATTACTGTATATCTGGTTCTGATGTAGTGGAAAAAAAACATATTTCTCTGTACATTGCAATAGAATCAGCAGTCGCTACTTAAACAAGCATCCAATGCAACAACAAAAAAGAACTTTGTCTCCCTCTATTGGTTTGGCTATCCAGAATCTTTGTAAAATTCTGCGCTTTTATTTTTCACCTGCGTCTCCTGCTCCAGCATCCTCTGCCTGGTCTCTTTGAGCTCAGCCTGTGCCTCTGCTTCTCTTAGCCTCACGCTCATCAGCTCATCCTGAAGCTCGCTGGCTGTATTCTTGCGAGGACTGTCTTTCCAACGGCTGGCTGTGCGTGCCAGGTGCCTCTGCACATTAGACAGGAATATCTTAAAGGGGACTGCAGAAGACATTTTTTTTCGAGGTGTTTGATCAGAAAAGTGGCTTACTGATCGACCAAGATTTTATTTCGACAATGTCCACCCACTCATTGTCATGATCCCTCACTCTCCTTGTGCACCTGCTGTTCATGATCCGCAGAACAAGTGAAGATATTTGTTTTTAAAGAATATTTTCCCTATAGTTACCGTATTTTTCGGCTCATAAGACGCACTTTTTCTTCCCCAAAACTGAGGGGGAAAAGTTGGTGCGTCTTATGAAGCGAATGCAAACCGCCGCGAAGTCCGGTAACGGCCGTATGAGAGGTGTAAGAGCTCCGGAGCTAGGCCGAAGCCGCGGCCATATTTGTTTACCAAGCGCTGCGCGCTGACGTCATCGCCCATCTCTGCCATTGCGCTGACGTAACGAAAACGGGGGGAAAAACTACATTTCCCACAATGCCTTTGGCATCCGCATCCATACTTACGTCACGAGCGAAACTACAGAGATCAACCGACTCTCCCATTTGAGTGATCTCTCACGCTACAAACCCGTTTTCTCACGCTAAAATACATTTCAAGATGTGAAATGGGCACAGCCCATAGTTTGTCTGCTATGTTTTTTGAGCCTGACAATAAGATGATGATCGATACGCATCGTCTTCAGTCTGTGAGGGTTTTATTTCCGCTAAACATTCACTTGGACAGTTTCACAATCTTTGACAGTTTGATCCTTTGGAGTTATTTGGGTTTTCATAAGCTGACAAAAATCAAAAGGATTTATATTAGAACAAAAAGCATACGCTTGTTTCCAGCGCTCGCTCCCTATCTCTCTCTCTCTCTCGCGGGCGTGCGCGCGCGCGCGCGCTCGCGCTCGCGAGGTAAACAAAACGATCCCAATGACTGAAACTCTTCTTTAATAAACTCAAACTCAAATCATCTCTCAACGGTACATCTCACACATGTACATACGAGATAACAAACGGAAGTAACATGTTCTGCAATTAGGGAGGGTTTGATTACAGGGGGGCTCGACTAAAAAAGTTTGAGAACCACTGTATTATTACTAATGTGGGGGCAATCTTACTAGATATTATTAGTAATGTAGTGACAATGTTACGGGCTATTATTAGTAATGTGGTGACAATGTTACTAGCTATTATTAGTAATGTAGTGACAATGTTACTGGCTATTATTAGTAATGTAGTGACAATGTTACTGGCTATTATTAGTAATGTAGTGACAATGTTACTGGCTATTACGGTATTACTAATGTGGGGGCAATGTTGCACTGGAACAGTGATGGTGATAACGAATGGTGGACTTTAGAATGATGAGTGGGGGCAAAGAAAAATATTACAGCCTTTTTTTGTTACTTTTACTGTTTACTGTCTGTTCATGTTACATGTTTGGCTGTTAACTTTTACACAGTTGATATAAAATATTTTACAACAGCATTTGGTTCAGAATCTTTTTTTTCTGGATTTTCCTCTTTAAAAATTGGGTGCGTCTTATGTGCCGGTGCGTCTTATGA